>JBBIGC010000039.1:7151384-7173205 GCA_037576955.1 Lepidarchus adonis
ACACACACACACACACACACACACACACACACACACACACACACACACACACACACACACACACACACACAAGCATAATAGGCCCAATTAATTCTATGAAACCTAAGTAGTTTTCTGTAACCATTGAATCCATACTACTTTCTGTATCAACACTTCTGCATCAATACAACCCCCCCCATTGTTACATTGTTACTTAAATGCAATGTAACACTTTTAAACAGCTAGTTGATTGTGTACTTGATGGTGGTAGTAAGACACTTTGCAAACCGGTGTGTGTGTATGTGTGTGTGTTTGCATGTGTGTGTGCTACACAGATAAAGGGAGTGAATGGAGTATAAGGTTTTACTTATAGTGTGTCTATGTATTAGGATTATCCATGAAGATGGTTTCTCTGGAGATGATGTAAAGCAGTTTAAACCCGTCGTTTATAGTAACACCATTCAGAGTCTGGCCACCATTTTGCGAGCTATGGAGACTCTCGGCATTGAGTATACAGACAAGGACAGAGTGGTGAGTATGCTCCCATGTACACACACAAACATGACCCACAATATTAACCAGCAATTGTTTGTTACATGGTGGATTATATTATATAGTAATGTTTTAATTCTTAGCATTCCATGAAGACAAACTTGCTCACACTTTATCTTATTTATACTTTATACTTACAGTAAGACTGCCCAATCCCACGCCTGAAGATCTGCCACCCTACAGGGTTTCATTCCAGCCCTAATATAATACACTTGTTCCAGTTAATAAAGGCTTTCCAAAGCATTGACACAGAACCAAGTATGTTAGAGCAGAGCTGGAACTAAACTCTGCAGGGCGATGGCTCTCCAGGAGTAGGGTTGGGCAACTGTGACCTAAATCACAAGTTTTGTGATTAACTGGGCTACAGTGACATCTAGTGTATCACAGTAGAATAAACCCTTTTATGAATTATTTTATAGTTAAACGTCAAAGTTCTGCCTCATATTTTATTTTGAGATTTTATACCTTTTATTATTGTTGCTATTCTTTTTTGTTTGTTTTGTTTATTTTAGAAACCTCTGTATAACTTTATGAAATCTATAAACTATTGAATAAATAGGCATAAAAGCAAAGATTTATTGAAAAATAAACATTAAGAGTGCTCCAAGGCTTGGTTTAGTCCATGTCTAGGAACTTGATTTATAATATGTCTTTATCTTCAGGCCGATGGAAAGCTGATCTTTGATGTGGTCAGCCGTATGGAAGACACCGAGCCCTACTCACCAGAACTACTGGCAGCCATGATGCGCCTGTGGAAAGATGGAGGAACTCAGGCCTGCTTCAATCGCTCACGAGAATATCAGCTCAATGATTCTGCCCAATAGTAAGATATGCGCACAAATACATTGTAAATATTATGATTCAGCATATATGAGGCCTTTAGGGCAGGGGTGTCAATCTCAGTTCCTGGAGATCCGGTCTCCAGCACAGGTTGTATCCAACACCTCCTCAAACACACTTGCTCAGCCTGGGAATTAACAGGTGATTTGAACCAGGTGAGTGTGCAGGACACCTGGCTCCAGGACCGGAGTTCGACACCCCTGCTTTAGGGGTTATCCCATTATGAGAACACATGGGTCAATAAGACCATAGATATGTATTAGAAATGACAAAGATATATAACCACATGTTGACATGCGTTTCATGTTATAGTTACCTGGATAGTTTGGATCGCATTGGTTCACCAGACTACCTGCCCACTGAGCAGGATATTCTGAGGACACGTGTTAAAACTACTGGCATTGTGGAGACAAATTTCACTTTCAAGAACCTCAACTTCAGGTACTCTCATTTTCTTAAGAGTAAGCTCTAAATGTGTTCGCTTTAGTGTTTTCTTTTCAACATGTCTCAGCATGAAACATCAGTGTGTTTACTGCCTTTTTTGACTTGGAAATGAAAGAATAACTATGAAGCATCCATCTAAAATGGGGGAACCATATTGGTAGCTTATTTTTATACATAGTCTGCTTGGACCAGTCCTGATACGCTGGAACCCACTCACTCCTACTGAGGATAGAACCGTGCTCCACCTAACTGATCACAACTCGGTGCGGCCCAACTGTACACAAGGAACTGCAGACACCTCTTTAAACTTAAATTATTATTACTTGTATTTTAAAAATGTATTTATTTATATTCTGTTTATATACTGTTATCACTCTCTGGTGTCGACCAGAGTAGTATGAGGTCCCCTTCTGAGCCTTGGGTCCTCCCAAGGTTTCTTCCCACAGTTTAGGGAGTTTTTCTTTGCCTCTGTCACCTTTGATCAGTAGGGGCTCGGACCCGGATTCTGTAAAGCTGCTTTTTGACAACATCAGTTCTATAAAGAGTTATATAAATAAAATTGACTTGACATAGTATTCCCAAAACTAGAGGGTCCAAAGCACACTCACACAGGCAGATGTGTGTCTTATTGTCTCTTAACATGAAAGCAAATTAAGTAGGTTTTTACACAGCTTTATGTACCCAAAATGATTTTTAATGACCCGTTTCTACTTTTCTTTAGCCCTTATTTATCCCTTGGTTTTTGTAACTTCACCTTTAAGGCTGGTATTTGTAAAGGGGCGTGACTAAACTTCTGTAGGTTGAAGAGAAAATTGGTGCTTACATTATAGAAACAGTGATTTTAATTTCCATATATGATCTGAATAGACTGGGGAGTGCATGCAATGTTTTTAAACTTATTCATTGTTTATAAATGACACTTTTATTTTAAAAAGAGGACACACAGTAAGATCGGCAGTGTTACTTCCACCCCTAATGAGCAGACTCTGCAGAGAGATTGTTGTGTAGTAATTATCTACTGTTACTAGTAGTTATAAGCTTCACATTTTCAGTGACTATAAAATTTCTATTAACTTTGCACTTATACAGTGACTCTTTTAGAAATGAGCAGTAGAACATACATGCTCATACTTTTTCTGTATCAGACTCACACTGTAAACTGAATTAAAAGTTCATAATAAAATATGTTTGCCATACTTACAATGGATTTGAGTGTACTTTGATCAATTAGATCAAGATTACAAGAATGCAGACCATCAATGGCTTAAAAAATAAGAATTAATCCAGGAGGTATTTTACGTGTAAAATGTCATGGGGCATTTGAATCACAGAATCACAGAGGAGTGCATGCCAAAGATGAATTCACATGTTGTATTTTTTCTTTGAGAGGGAGGGAGGGTTTCATTCTAAATTTAAACCAGTCATTCCTGCTAGTGGGAATCTTTCAGTGTTAATATGACAATTAATAGTAAACAATCAAACAGATGCAGTACAATGTTGCCCATACACTAGTGTGTTTTATAATGACCAGTCTTAGGTATTTAACACAGATTAACGGTGGCATGAGAAAAGTATGAATTAAGAGCAACTATATTTGTGTATGTCTATATCTAGAATAGTCTAACTGTGAAACAGGGCATACTTGCACATCTGTCTGTGAAGGTCTTGATGATAATTGGATCTGGATTTGCCCTGTACAAATACTAAATTAGCCGGTTACTAATCATCAATTACCAGTCAATTACTAAAAAACACATTTTGAATGGATTAGATAATGCAAATTTGTTGAATGGTCTCCTAAAGTGGCAGCTTTGCATGTATACATGTTTTACACACTCACCACTAGGCAGTGGTGCTTAGGACTTTGCCCCTGAGATCAGAAGGTCGCAGGTTCAAGTCCCAGCCTGGGCACCACTGAGGTACCCTTGAGCAAGGTACCGTCCCCACTTCACTGCTGCCCGGGCGCTGTTGATAGCTGCCCACTGCTCCACATGTGCACGTGTGATGGGTTAAATGCAGAGGACAAATTTTGTTGGGGTGCAGTGTGTGCAGTGGTGTGTTCACAATGACAGAAATTCACTTTCACTTCTTGATCAGTGTTTTATTTTCAAAAGTGATAACTGCAACATAACAACTAAAAATCTGGAAGCCAGTTCTGATCATTATATAAAGCAGCAAACACTAACAGTCTTTGACTTTTTTTAATCTAGTATCTATTTGTATTTAGTTTTGGCGAGTTAGAAGGCTATTTGATTTTGCTAATGTATTCTGTTGGTATGCTATGTGTAGAGTTTACGATATTGACTACTACATTGTATTAATGTTTTCCACATTTGTGTGTTCTGTTGAAATGTCATGCACATACTTTTACTTTGTATGCTGATATTAGAAGAACGGTGAAAGACTTGATGAGGGTTTGTTTGCTTTAATTGTTGTATTGAATATTGTGTTGAGTATTATCTTCGGTAAGTTGTATCTCATGAAGCTGTAGCTCCATAGCTTTCACAATACACACTGCACTGTGACTCTGTGTGTTCTTTGTCCACTTCAGGCTGTTTGATGTGGGGGGACAAAGATCAGAGAGGAAAAAATGGATCCATTGCTTTGAGGATGTGACAGCTATTATCTTCTGTGTGGCGCTGAGCGGGTATGACCAAGTGCTGCATGAAGATGAGACAACGGTAAAGAACTACACATACATGTACACACAGCTAGAAATATTTGGTAATTTACACATATGCTTGCACATAGCAGATTATACCTATTAAATTCTGTAAAAAAGCTATTTCTTTAAAAGGTTCTTAAAAAGTTTCAGGACTGCAGAACGTGGTGACTCTTGAAAAGTTTGCCCATCCAGTCTGAAAGTTAGGCTAGTATTACAGCTAGTTTTCTTCTAGTTTCTGTTATTCAGTTTAGCTGATGGAGAATCCACTAGAATAATATTCTTATTGTGTTCTTTTGGATGTTACCATAGAATATTAACTCAAACGAAACTAAAATGCAAAACCATTATATGACAAATGATGGATTTTGCCTTTATGTTCACAGGAAGGTGTCTGCCCTTCCAGGTTACTGATGACAGGTTGAACTAGCTGTGACTGGCTTTAAGCAAAATTATAAAACAAGACCATAATAAAGTGATTTTAATTGCGCTAGTTGGAAATAAAATCTAGGACATGTAGTCCAAAATACATAACAGGAGATCAAGTTGTTATGCAACATCACAGGCTGTGAGCTACGTTGCAAATCATTACAGAGAATTTGACACAAACCATTGAGCCATATTAATAACTTTAAATTTTTTGAATATATTTTTTATTAAAACTCTCTTATAAATTAAGAAACATATTTTCACTTTACAGGAGAAAACTTAACTAAGTGTAAGTATTAATTAGTGTACCAATGATTATAGTCATTTTGGACTATTTCTTTTGCTCTGTTTATCATGAACTTTAGACACAATGTAATGAAAATTGATCTTTTTAAATTGTGTAAAAATGCCATAGAGGTATGGGTTTTGCTCAGACAGCAATGATAGAAAACCAATTTACAGTCTAGAGGGTTACTATATTTTAATAAATCTCTGTGGTTCTAGCATGTAATGATGGAAATATTTAAAGACAGGATTCAGATCAGACTCACTTTTATTACAGGACTCATTTTAGCTGCAGTACAGTTTTAATGTGTTCTTAATTTTCTCTGTTGTATGTAAAACTGTTTGATAAGTGATTAAACTATTACAAGACTAGATTTCAAAAGCCCTTTAATATCCTCATTGTCTCTTACAATTCTTTTTCTCTGCTCTCTGCAGAACCGCATGCATGAGTCTCTTATGCTCTTCGACTCCATCTGTAATAATAAGTTCTTTGTTGACACATCCATCATCCTCTTCCTCAACAAAAAGGATCTATTTGGGGAGAAGATCAAGAAATCTTCCCTGACTATATGCTTCCCAGAATATACAGGTATGTGTGTAAACACACAGGAGAGTGGAATGTCTTTTGACTACTAACCATTAGCAATTGAGTACTTTTTAAAAAGTTTTCCTGCTATCTGGGAACATTGACCTGGGCCTTTATAGCCCTCAGATCGCTCAGCACTGAGATTTCACCCCCATGTGGAATTACCCACTGCTCTGGGCTTGTCTCATTTGTTATCCCTCACTAGTGGATGAGCTGCCCAGCAACATTAAAACTGCTGAGTCTGTTACATATTTAAGAACCACTTAAAGACTCAGCTATTCTGTGCCCACCTCAGCACCTAAAACCATCATATAAGTACACATTAGTTCGGCCTGTAAACTGCCTAGATAATGGTTAGATAAATGTTCCATTAATGGTTTATTTTGTAGCACTTGCCATCTGTATTTATTGACTAAGAGGAAGTGTGTTGACCTTTATTGTAGCACTCAGTTGTTGTCCTGTGCAGATGATGTGCTTGAAAGTTCTTGTACCTTGGAAGTTGCTTTGGACAAAAGAGTCAGCCAAATGAATACATATAAATGTACATGTAATTAAAGTACTTCCATTTTTGGATATTTTTACTCTACACTTCAGTACCCCAGTTCTCTGTACTACTTTTTTCAGAATGTGGTGAGAAAACTGGATTTTCTAAAAAATCTGAAAGCAAATAATGCATGTTCACTGATTCATAGGAATCATTGCACAGTTCACTATTTAAATATGATTTATTTTGCATATTTCATACATACAAAGGCTTTAAATCTAGCTGTAGCCACTGAGAGTATGGAACACAAAACATTTTAAAATTGCTTTAAATTGACATAATTTAATTGCACATGAATGCATTTAATTTCTTCCTAAAATGAAATTTTCAAAACCGAAAGAAGAAAAGCATGTTTTATTGTTGTTGAAATAACTGACACATTTAAATTATGTAAAACTGAAACCTTTTCCATGTATATGCAGCCAAATGGGTCTCCAGAATATGCTTATCAATGATTAAAATGGTTATTTTAATACCCCACATAAAATTTTCATTTAATTTAAGAAAACAGGTAAGGTGACATTAAAATGTGTAATTTACCCCATAGTCCATATTGTCCACAGTCAAAAGTAGCCATATAAAAGCTAGTTTAGATGTGCATAATATTATGAAAACAAACACATTTACATGCATCTGCCTACTTAGCCTACAGCAGTTAAAATATATATATATTTATATTATATAATAATATTAAATGACTATATAATAAAGTACTAATGCGTGTTTAAGTTCTATGAAAGAGGCACAATACCAGTTTAGAATTTATTTACGTATATCTGTCCTTGAGGGAGAGTAACAAAAGCAGTCGGATTAATTCAAAGGGAAAAGCAAATGCTGGTAACTTGTCATTTAAAATGAAAACGTACATGAACATTATAAATTGACCTTATAAGTGGAACCTTTTGCTTCTGAATTTAAGCTCAAATACAGGATGTGTGTACTTGAATACTCACTGCTTCGCTCCAGTCTTTATTCTTATTATCTGTCTCACAGGTGCAAACACATATGAAGATGCAGCAGCATATATTCAGGGTCAGTTTGAGAGCAAGAATCGCTCGCCTAATAAAGAGATCTACTGTCACCTGACCTGTGCGACCGACACAGGAAACATCCAGGTGGTCTTTGATGCCGTCACTGACATCATCATCGCCAATAACCTGCGTGGTTGCGGCCTGTACTAAGCACCTGCCTGAACAGGCTCTGATTGGTTGATACTGATGAGTGACTGAACTGAAGCCCCTTCCCTTTGGCCACAGCACTCTCCTCCTTCACTGTCCTTTTTTGTCTTTTGGTCAGATTGTTCACCTTTTTGACAGTTTTGTTTTGTAGCTTGTCTCTTTATGTTTATATTCTTGGCTGAGGGGAAGCGATGGGTATGGGTGTTTGCGTATGTAGGGTAAATAGTGTGTGCTTGAGCGTAGAAGAGGGAAACATGAGTGCATGTGTGTACGGATGCAAGTCACTGTGAGTGAGATTGTCTGTTGCAGACAGAGAGTTCTCTGACGTGTAGGTGGAGCAGAAAACGCTGATGCAACAGAAGCATGATCTTCACCTAATATTTCTCAGGATCCCAGTGGGATCCGTTTCTCTTGTACACTCTTTTTAATGATCTCCGAGAAAAGCTTAATGACTGAGAATGAGATATTTATCTTTGCCTGACTGTTCACCTAATTCAGCTGAATGTCATTCCAGAAACTGAATGTTGTCCAGAGGCAGCTCTCAAGCCAAAGTCACGCATGAACTGAGCATTGCCTCTTTATGGGTTTTCCATATGGTTACATGCTGTAGAAGAAAATACTGCGCAACAAATGAAATCTTGTGAAGTCAGCGGCGTTCTCACTCTCCATGAGCACAAAGCGTTCTTTGTAAATTATTCTATTGTTTATTTATTATTTATTTATTTAATGATCTATATACATAGTAATGTATGTGTTTACATGTTTTGTATGCCCTGTCCTTCACATGCATTTCAGGCTAGAAATGAAAAATAAATAAATACATAAATAAATAAATATTCATTGCAACAACTAAACTAAATCAGCTTCAGAGGAAAATAAAACGACCACATTGTAAAAACTCATACCAAACTAAATTCTTGAATGAATGAGCAAATGCTTGTCTTTCTTAATGTATGTGTTTGTATGTGTGTGAGATACATACACTCTTCTTACATGTGACCTGTTACTTAACCCAGATTTCCGTTCTCCACTTCTTTCTCTTTTTTCAGCTAGGAATGATCTGTGTGTGTGTGTGTGTGTGTGTGTGTGTGTGTGTGTGTGTGTGTGTGTGTGTGTGTGTGCGCGTGTGTGTATTGAATGCTCACTCTTTTCTTGGGGTACTCTGCATTGTACTGCTGGTTTAATCTGACCAACTGATGAATTGTTTACATTAAAACCACAGTCTAGCATCTCTTTAGTGGTTTCTCTTCTCATTCAACAATCCACTTTAGCTTTGCAGGAAAGAAGGCGTTACTGATGTAGATAGTCTTAATACTTTTGTATTGCACAAATATCCACTGTCTGACTCGGGAAGATGACTAGGTGACCAGTAGTAAGTCAAGGTGACTTTATCTTTATCTTTGAATAATCAATCAAGTACAGTCGTTTTGATTTGCTATTACTGAGCAATTGAATAAACTGAATGACAGAAAACCTTAACAGGCATGGACTAAAGGTGTTTTCTTTCATATGCATGTTACACTGTCCAAAAAGGATACTGTCCAGGTAAGGTTTAGTTCCCCAGGGTACAGACGGTTTAACTGAAAGGTATAATATTTGTCTTATTTTACAAATTTGTACCATAAATTAGTTTTAAAGTCATTCTCAAACACTTTACATTGCAAAAATAATGCATTCCAATGTTCCGTATATTCTTAACATTACACTGGTTCAATGATTCAGTTATTACTGGTTAATTATTTCATCATAATTTCAAATGCCATTTTCCAGAAAATTATTATTAACTGATTCAATTAGCAATTTAATGCCTGCAGCACACTATAAAGAAGGCAGAGATTTTTACCTCACTTTTCCTTTTAATAACACCACTTCATTATTTGGGAACTGATCAGGTAAACGATTGCACTTTTGCCAGCAGCACATTCATGCTTGAGGATTTTGCTTGTCCATAGTGGAAAGTCCATACATTTTCAAGTGAAGACAGATCTGGACTGGCAGGGCAGTCAAGCCCACAAACCCTGTGTGTACAAAGCCGTGCTGTTGTAGTGCATGCAGAGTGAGGCCTGGCATTGTCTTGCTGAAATAACCTTTTGTTATTTAACCTTGTGTTGAGAAATGTTTTTTATGATCTGACTAACCATCCGCTCATGGCACAAAGTGGTGAAGCATGATCCATCTTTGCTTGCAGAGACTGAGCCTTTGGTGGATCATTCTATTATGGAAAATCATGTTTCCCTCACTTCACTCATCATGGCAAGTTTCAAATCAGCATAACTTGAATATTCAGAATGTGTTTTTTTATTTACAAAATATATTTAAGGTGATCAGTGAAAACTCTGAAATCACATTTTTATTGTATTTTATTTAATAGAAAAAAACCTGGGTTTGTAAAAATAAACAAATATAAATAAATGCCTTAAGGCCACACATGATAACTTTCAAGCTGGCCAGCCGCAATAGCGCCTACATTTCACCTACATTTTGTCTGGTGGCTGGTTTACTAAATGATAAACATGATAACATCCCCATCCATTAAAAAAGAAACAATAAAGAGATTTTGTGGAGTTAGACAGAGTGGCTAATACAAACTTGCTCTCCACCAGGATATGAAAGACATTGTCACACCATTCCACAAAAATGTTTTCTTCTTTTTTAAAAAACAAATCTTCACTAGTGCAGTTAACATTGGTAGCACATCCCAACCACCTGTGTCCCCTACTTTATTCCTTTTTAAATTGTAAATAACTTGCTTTGCTTATTTGATAATCAAATTTAAATAAGCAAAACAAATGCTCCTGTCCTTTTTCTTATATGTAGTCGACAGAATATTTTTAAATTCTTGTTTTACCACAGAAGGTATTGAATTGAACATGTCACCAATTTTTGTAGTAAATATATTTCTATTTACATGAAATTCTCACCAGATGTTGGCAACAACCCATACAATCCACACATGCAAAGAAATCATATCATAGATGTTCATACATCCAGTTACAGTATGTGTAATAAAATGGAATGACACAGGGAAAAAGTGTTGAACACATGAAGAAAGGAAGGTGCAAAAAGACATTTAAAGTCATGACACCAGCTATTACCATCAGTTATTAGAAATCCTGACATCATTTCACCATGAACCGGCCACGACTAAGTGCTCCCTGCAAAATTTCTGAAAAAGGAGTGAAAAGAATTAACAGAAGAGTTGTCCAAGAGCCAAAGACCACTTGTGGAGAGCTTCAGGAAGACCTGGATTAGCAGGTACAATTATCTGAAAGAAAACAATAAGTAATGCACTCAAATGCCATGGCCTGTAGCCGTGTTTACCATGCAACTCCCCATTGCTGAAGAAAAGGCATGTTGAAGTGTGTAAAGTTTGCTAACCATTTAAACAAACCTGTGAAATACTGGGAGAATATAGTCTGGTCAGATGAGACTTTGGATGCAATAATACGCACCATGTTTGGAGGTCAAAGGCACTGCATATCAAAATACCGCTGCATACCCCAAAACACCATAACAACAGTGAAGTTTGGAGCTGGGAACATCATGGTGTGGGGCTGTTTTTCACCATACAGCACTGGCATAAGGAGGAATGGAGAAATTTACAGACATTCTTGATAAAAATCAAGTACTGATGTATTACCAGCCTTGGGGTAAATAATTAATATAAAAGAGTTCATAGCAACAGCCCCATGTAAAATCCCATGGCTTCATCCGCCATATCATTTATTTCATTTCTTGAAGGTGGTTCCAGCCCTCCATCCCCAGTCATCTCATCAACTTGCCCAAGATTGCTCTCTGTGTCGATTAGACCTCAAGCCCAACAAGGAAGCAATGGCTTGAGTGTTGCCCTAACCTGGTCCAGCTTCCTCCACCAAGTGCTGAACTTTAACCATGCCAGTGGTGCCAGGTGCCCTCTCACCTGCTGGGTCCAATCATATTCTTTTCATTAGTGGAACCTCCACATAAGTCCTTAATTTCTGAATAAAACTTAATATTCAAATCAGAGAGTCAATCAATAATGCTGTTTCTGCTTACACAAACTGGCATTTTTGCTACCCCAAGTATAAAATTCAATAGCTGGTATTGTGCCTATATTATTAAATCTCAGCGAGAGAGAGAAAGATGATTATGATTTTATGTTCCTAAAAACAAGCAGGGAACAGACAGAAAATACAACCGTTTTGCCCTTTCGTGGCGGGTGATCGAGTCCTGTAATCTAAAAGGTAACGATTAAAGGATATAATTCTTTTGAGAGTGCATAATCGCCACTAAGTCTGTAAAAAAAGAGCACGCTTTGTTTGGCTAGACGTCCAATAGCCTCTCACATTTCTGTCAGATGGTCGCCCTTAGCCCCAGACTGCAGCTCTCGCGCTGCATGACGTCACATCAGCGCCACACAAAGCCACGCAAGCGCAGCAGCGGTATCACGAGCATCAGCGTACCGACAAAAACAAGAGACATGGATAAGTGTGAATGCTCAAAGAGTAAGTCATTACAGTGATATAGCTTAAACACGATTAGATTACGTCTTTTTTGTTCGCTTAAAAACCTTTACATATTTAATATATCGTAACCACGTTGTTACAGTATGTATTTTCTGTGTACTTTGTCCTTTTACTAGCTGGGTCCTGTACCTGCGGGCAGAACTGCAAGTGTACGAACTGCACATGCGCTAAAGACGCAAAAAGTGAGTCACTTTGCTTTTGTTTTGTTCCTTCTGTGGCTGGTGGCATAATGCGCTGTGTTCTTGTGTTCTCACAGGCTGCTGTTCCTCAGGAAGCACGAAGGGCTCGAGCACATGCGACAGCAGCTGTAAGGACAAGGACAAGAGCAAATGCTGCAAATAATGTCGCTGCAGCAACACAGGCTTCGCTTTTCTAATTAAATAAACGTCAATCTTAACACTTTACACCTGAGCGGTCCTTTATTGGTATAAGAAAGATCTGTCTGCGATGAATTAATTGCACACCACTCCACTAGGTTCTTGTCTGCACTGGATATATATTCCAGATTAAAACATATATACAATCTGACTTGCTATTGATGTATTGTAATATAGTGAATGGGCATTGGTGGTCCAAGGTCAAGTCCCAGCCTGGGTACTACTGAGCAAGGTACCATCCCCTGGCAGTTTTGATGGCTGGCCGTTGCTCTGTGTGTGCACTTGTAATGGGTTAAATTCCAGAGGTCACATTTTGTTATGGTACATGGTGTGTGATGGTGTGTTTGCAACGACAAATAGTCACTTTCACATCGGTTTTTACTATGGAACCAGTATACAGGTACATCTAAATAAAATTATATCATGAAAACTTCAATATTTATTGATATGTTAAGCCTTTATTTCTTGAAAATTTGATAATTATGGCTTTCAGATAATAAAAAACAAAATACATTGTCCAGAAAATTAGAATGTTACATAAGATCAACAAAAAGACTATTTTAAACAGAAATAGCTGGGTCTCGTTCTGCATTAATTACTGCATCAATGTGATGTGGCATGGAGGTGATCAGCCTGTGGCTCTGCTGAGGTGTAATGGAAGCCCATGTTGCTTTGATAGCAGTCTTCAGGTCGTCTGCATTGTTGGGTCTGGTGTCTCTCATCTTCCTCTTGACAATACTCCATAGATTCTCTGTGGAGTTCAGGTCTGGAGAGTTTGCTGCCAATCAAACACAGTAACACCCTGGTCATTGAACCAGCTTTTGGTTCCATTAGCAGTGTGGGTATTTGTTAAGTGTCCATAAAGCTTGACAGCAGAAGGAAGCATAAAGTGCTCTTAAGATTTCCTGGTAGATGCTGTGTTGACTGGACTCCAGCATCTTTAGCAATGACCTCTTGTGGCTTACACTCCTCAAATTGTCAACCATGCAACTGAAAATTGTGCACAGTAGTTTGTACTGCGCCCATGTGCTTGAATGAATGCTTACAGGGGCATGGTACTGATGTGATGAAGGATGGGGTCCTCCCAGATCTAGACCAGGGCTATCACTGAACTCCTGGACAGTCTGAGGTGCAACCTGGCAGCCTTGGTTGGACCGACACATAAAGTTCCAGGGGTGTTCTATTGGAATTAAGTGAGCCAAGTGTGTCGGACAGTCAAAATCAATTCCTTCATCCTTCAGGAACTGCCTACATAATCTCACTACATGAGGCCAGATGTCGTGCACCAGGAGGAACCAGGACCAGCTAAGGGTCTGACAGTAGGTCCAAGGATTTAACCCTGATACGTAATAGCAGTGAGGTGTCATTGCCTAGCAACTTGTCTGTGTATCACTTCATGGATACGCCTCCCCAGACCACCAAACCAGTTGTGCTGAATGATATTACAGACAGGATAACATTCTCCATGGTTTTCCAGACCCTTAAACCTATATCACATGTGAACCTGCTCTCATCTGTGAAAAGCATAGGTACTAGTGGTGAACCTGCCAATTTTGCTATTCTATGGCAAATACCAATTGGGCTCCATGGTGCCGGGTAGTGAGCACAGGGCCCACTAGAGCTTGTCAGGCCCCCAGGCCACCCTCACTAAGTCTGATTGTTTGGTCAGAGACAGTCACACCATTTTGTAGGGTTCTGATAGTGCTCATCCTGTTCCTCCTTGCACAAAGGAGCAGATGCAGGTTCTGCTGACAAGATAAGGACCATCTACAGTCTTGTCCAGCTCTTCTAGTGTAACTGCCTGTCTCTTAGAATCTTCTACATGCTCTTGAGACAAAGCAAATCTTAATGTGCTTGCTGGACTATCTGTGCAACCTCTGTAGGGTCCAGGTATCTCCTCATGCTACCAGTAGTAACACTGACCCGTGCCAAATGCAAAATCAGTGCAAAATCAGTCAGAAAATATGAGCAGGGAAAAATGTCAATGCCCTCCACCTGTAAAACCATTCCTGTTTTAGGGAGTTGCCTCATTGTTGTTTCTCTATGCATCCATTGCTCATTTTATTAACAACAATTTTTGTTCACAAAACAATAGGAAGCATCAATAATTAAGCATCATTAATTATTTATTATAAATATTTTTTTTTAATTAGGCCAAATCTCTAATAGCCCATTTATTTAGTTTTTGTTATTAATTAGTTCATTTGTTCAAGTACTATGAAGTTTAGTCACAAATTTCTAAAGGGGAAAGCACTATTTCACTCACTCACCACTACCCCCATTTTTCCTGCCAGTACTGGAGACTGAAGTGGTAACTCTCAGTCATCTCAAACCACACATGTAAAATAAATGAACAATTAATAATTCAGCATCGACTCCTGCACACTGAACATGACATTAAAATCAGCTGCCTAATACTAAGTAGGTCACATCATGACCCTGTTACCAGTTCACCCATTGTTCTTGTTCTTTGTTCACTTTTGGTACATATTAACTCCTGCCTACCTAGAGCACTCCAGAAGACCTGCAGTTTTGAAGATGCTCGGATTCTAGCCATCACAATGGCTCAGATATTTACTCGCTCATTTTTCCTGCTTCCAGCACATCAATTGCAAGAACTCATGGCTCCCTTGGGGCTGCCTAATACATAGCACCACCTGACAGGTTCCATTGTAATGAAATAACTAGTCATTGTTATTCACTTTACCTGTCAGTGGTGTTAATGTTATGGCTGGTCGGTGTGATTCTAGTTTCTGTAACCGTTTTCTTTGTTACACCATTTGGGCCGCCTTAGCCACACCCCCTGTACGTCTGAACCAATGGCATCGCCGCATACACTTGCCTTTGAACTCCGGAACAGTCCCATTGCCCTCAAAACCGCAGGCTTTCCGTTTACAGTCTCACACCGCGAGATCGACCTTTTTTTTATTCAGTGTGTGTTTGCTATAACGGTTTGTATAGATCGTTGTCACATTACAGCGAGTGAGTGAGGTGTGGTAGTGTGTGTGTAGGTCCCTGTTTGCGGAAGTGCAGCTAGTAGGTCAAATAGCGATACAGGACATTATGCGGAGGATCAGGCGAACCGGCCCCTGATTATTCGTCGCGGTGAAAGAGTGTAAGGTTCATTTTGGGGGAGCGTACTACGCCTGAAAACATGCTCGGCCTTGCTCGCCTCTCGGCCGAGGGCAAAGTGGGCCTGGCCACGGGGGTCGTGTTCTTCTCCATGCTCATATCCAGAACACTGATATCGGACCTGGTGAAGATAGAAACTCGAGCTCTGTTGTTTCGAGTACAATTCCTCCTCTTCATCAATTCCTTGCTTCTCCTGGGCTCGTTGTATATCTGGAAGCGGCTGGTGAGGCGCCTTTGGTGCTCCAGGGCAGCCCCCCGCACCTGGACTCAGAGATGCTGGCGCGCGCTCGTGCTGCTGTTTTTAGCTCTCGCGCACTGCAGTTACCTCAGCATGTTCTACTTGGTGGACACGGAGCCCCACTGGCTGGCAATGCTCAGCTTCACGTGTTTAGGGGTTTACATCATCCTGCTGTTCTTCTTGGTGGCCTTCAGCTGCGTTAGTCGCCTCCGCCGGCTGTGCTCCCCGGGCTCCGAGGGTCAGGACGGCACCGCGAGCGGCTCAGCCCGACAGACAGCGCTGGCCCTGGCGGTGACGGCGCTACTGACGGTGTACGGGCTGTTAAACGCGGCACAGCCGCCGCAGGTGGTAGAGGTGGATATTCCCGTTGAGAAACTACCAGCATCTATGGATGGTCTCAAGCTGGTGCTGCTGTCAGATATACACTTAGGACCTACACTTGGGCGATCCAAACTACAGCGGATTGTTACCATGGTGAATCAGCTGGAACCAGGTGAGTGGTGGATGCTTCCATGTAATATTTACTGTGTCAACCCGTTGTTTTTTATATTTGTCTTTTGGTTGCAGATGTAGTGGTGATTGTCGGTGATCTGACAGACTCTCAGGTAAACCGGCTGAGGACTGCAGCAGAACCTCTGGGACTCATCCAAGCCAGACTGGGCTCCTACTTTGCTACAGGTCAGGAAGTATTGTAGCATATAATAGGAGCATGCACTGGTCAGCCATTACATTAACACCACTGACAGGTGAAGAGAAAAACATTATTTTATTCCAATAGCACCTGACCAGGGGGTTGGGATACATTAGGCAGCAAGTGAACAGTGCTGTGATGGATAGAAGACAGAGTTAGAGCACCACCAGCACAACAGATCTTCTGGAATGTTCCAGGTATGGAGGAGAAAAACTGGTGGAGTAGAACAACTGATGAATCAGAGACAGGGTTGTGAGCATTCAAGGCTCACTGATGCATGAGAGGCGCAAAAGAGATCACATTTGCTCTGATCCCACAAAAGAGCCACTGTGGTTTAAAACGTTAATGCTCGCTGTGATAGAAAGGTGTCAGAGCACACAGTACATTAGAGTCAGAGCTGTTTGAGGAACATGAGGCCTACTCAATATTAGACAGGTGGTGTTAATGTTATGGCTAATCAATACAGTCAGTAGCAACAGCTGTAAACATTCTCTTGATGATTTTCTGCATTAGGAAACCATGACTACTACACAGCTGATGTGGAGAGCTGGTTTGAGCTCTTGAGCGCGAAGGGAATTAAACCACTTCACAACAGCAATGCTCACGTTTTCCGCCCTGGTCAAAGCCAAGACTGGATCTGTCTTGCTGGAATTGATGACCTAGAAGCCAGCATGCTACGGTTAGGCCAGTCAACTTTAAACTTATCAATGCCCTCTTCTATTTTGAATATTCAAATCAGGAACTTACTGCCGTTGGATTGTGTTGATATTTTAGGTACCCTGGTCATGGGATGGATGTTGAAAAGGCTCTTAGTGGTTGCAGTGAAGACAGTCCCATTGTCCTTTTGGCTCATCAGCCTCATGCTGCTAAGATGGCCCTCCAGCAAAGACCAGATATCAACTTAGTACTGTCAGGTACATATTGAAAGTAGAGCTTTTCACACTTTCTGTCTTCATCATCTATATAGAAGATCCACTACAGGTATCAAGCTAAAAGCAATATTGCTAATATGGGACAGAAAATGCATTTTGTGTCTAAGCAGGTTACAGTCATGCTGAATCTGATTCCCTATCTTACATAGTGTGGATAGCTGTGTAATTAGTAACATGTGACTCGAATATGAAACAAAGTCAACATGGCTGAGACCAAGATAAGAATGTGACTACCAGTGAGAGAATATACATTTATGTAGAACAATGGAACTAAGCTTGAACCATCATTATTATGTATTAATGTAAAATTAGATTATTGATTGAATGACTTGGTAAAACATCTGTACTGGGATTGTTTTTGATGTTTTTAACATGTTTGTTTTTGTGTAGGTCATACCCATGCTGGCCAGCTGTTCCCTCTTACACTTTTGGCATTTCTGGTGAACCCATATTTCTGTGGACTTTACCGTGTCTCTAAACACACCATGGTATATGTCACCCCTGGAACGGGCTATTATGGAATTCCAATGAGAATCTGGAGCCGTGCAGAGATCACTCAGATCATACTGAGACCTTCGTAATCATAACTGTCTGAACAGACCTGCCACACATGCTTGAATTGGATCACTATGTGCCAGTAATATTTTGTGAGACAAATGAAAAACCAGCACTTGTCGGGTGCGCAAGGACGCCAGAGTTGCTACACTGTGGGTGGTGCCACAAAAATGTGCCTAAGTAGCCACCAGAGTCATGGGCATTATTCTAGAGTAAATGGTGAACATAAGCAATGTGGACATATTAATCCACTGCTGTACTTTATACACCATACACATGAAAACGCCATTTTGTTAGTCTTTCTTTGACAATCAGCATTGGCTACTATAAACATGCCAGAATATCGTACCACAGTGGCACATTCAGTGTAGACAGTAATTTTACATTAAACTGGAATCAGAAGCCACTGCATCAGAAGGCCTGTTTACACTTAGCCTTGTACAAGTTTATTAACAATCACACTTGCTTTCACACTCATGTTCCTGTAATGATCTTTATATGCGAACAGCACGTTGCTGTTAATGGAGACACACTGCCATGTGCAGCCTTTGCTTTATCATCAGTGATTCATTTCCTTGTAGCAGAAAAGGTCTTAGACTGAAAGTGAAGGCGTCACTACCAGCTGGTAGGAATAATGGCTGGTGCCTTCACTGACCATAGTGACTGGCTGACATTTGGTTATGTTCGCCAGGACAAACCTTAATTTATGTACAGATATAGTTCTTTCCATGAGGAGCTGAAGTTATGTATGAAGTTTAAAGTCTTCAGCAAGTCCCAACTGCCTTCTGAAATTAAAGAGATCAGGTAGCAATCCCTGGTGTGCTATGATGGCATTACTTGAGGTTTTTTTGTGCATTCATCCAGCCTGAGACACAAGTAGCAACTAAGTGTAAACAGGCTCAATATGTCTCATCTATGGCACCTTCAAATTATTTTTCACGTCTGTTACTCTGTTAACTGTACCAGAACTTTGGAGTAGGCTTGTGTGGAAAACGATCCCAAGAATTGGCAAATGCACTTTCCCATACTGCAGATATCCACATAAAAACTCATGTGCTTGTACTGTTTATTTGTTTTTGTTTACACTTGCAGTTAACATCTCTGTAAGTAAACCAAATGCACTTATGTTGTAATGGGTTGCTATTTGACAACCTAGCAAGAGCCATATTTTTTTATATGCTGGGAAGGGTACTATTGTTTAATTTTTCCATAGATTTTAATATAATTTGTGAGTGATCACAATTTCCAATTATGGCATTTGTTATTTAACTTGAATTTTAAATCTGTAATGAAATGTGACTGATTGCCAAATGTTACTTTACATTCTGAATTAAACGTACAAGTGGTTCATTAAATAATGGCCTTGTTTTCCTTCACCTCAGACTGAGTCTTTTGGTTCAGAAGTAAGCCTGCACATTTTAATGTTTTCCCTGCTTGACATGTATCAGCTTTGTTAATTTGAAATGAGTGTAACGGGAGGAAAAACTAAATGCAGTGCAAGGGTTACAGGAAACCAATTCCAGTCCTGCTGGGTAAAAATGCAAAACTGCATTACATTGTCCTGGAATTTTTGGATTATGGATTTCACATGTAATATGCGCCGTAGACTATTTTTCCAGGTACATAAATTCATACTGCCTACTACTTTGTAGTGTGTAGTAGGGTATAGTATTCTGAAGAGTCCAGGATTAGACAGTTTTCCTTTCAAAATAATAACAACATGGGTTAACTGTGCAGCAAAGGCAGGATGAATGTAAAGAATGTGGCTGTTAAATGTGCAAATAAACAGGAAAACCACTCCTTGCTTTCAAAGCTCCGATTTACTAGGAAAATAATGAATAAAGAATCGAACACGGCCTACAAAACGAGACCAGGGTCTTATTTTTCGGGGGGTGGTGCTTTCCTCTTAACAGCCCGTATTATTGCCTGCTGCACCACCGGGTACACTCTATGACATCCGTCCATGCACGTCCTCACGGCCGCGGTCAGCGTGTCCTCGCGCATCTCCCCGTCCGCGTGCAATCCCGATACTTGATTGAGGTTGGGTAGGAGCGCCACGGTAACGCGGCCTTGATTTTCACCGTAGCCCGCCTGCCTGTTGCCCTTTTCCTCGGAGATGTCCGGGTCCACGAAGCACGAGTTACCGTTCTGTCGCAGAGAGCAGCCCAGCACCACGTCGTACATCTCAATGCCGGCGTCCGCCAAGGCCATGGAAGCGCAGGTCACGGCGTGAGCCAGAACTGACCCGTCGTTCTCCAGAACCATAACGTTCACCTCTATCTGGGAGCGCGGGTAGCGGTGCAGGCACACACCGGGCAGCAAACTCTCGGAAAGCGCCAAGGACAGGTCCCTCTCTTCGCTGCCTTGGATCCACGCGCCCCGCTTCTGGCAGGAGAACGGAGCGAGTCGCAGGTCGCAGAAGAGGCGCCCGCTTTTCATGTCTGTTTCGTCCTTGCGCTCGGTCTCTCGTGGTCCGTACACGGAACAGATTATCTTTGTGTTCCCGGCCTCTAGGTAGGCAGAGCCCTTCGCCTGGCTCACGAGACCGCAACGCGCGAACAGCGGCCGAACGTCCCCGTTCCCTCGAGCGCCCTGTCTGTTGCGGACTTCACTGGTCGGCGACGCGGGAGGCAGAAACAACAGCGGGGACTGGGACTCCTCCGGTCCGCGAACACGCCTCGTATCTACCGGCATCTTTCACGCTGTCCACATGGGCTTCATCTAAGCGACTAAATGAAAATAAACCAGCACGTGGCCGGAAACGCTCACTACTGTGTACATTTCAGTGCCATCTGTCGGAAAGGCGGGGAAGTGCCGCGCAGATAAGTAAAAAGGCAATGAGGTTTAGAAATGCTGGAATCGCAGTGGAACTTTGTTTGCCCAGCGTCCATCACCATGATGCTTAACAGATATAATTATTTTCAAACGAAAGATAAGTGCATGGGATTAGTTAGTAGTCTGATGATCATGACCTGACGTTGACATGAAATTTATGCAAAAAGCATACGTTAGTGAGACAATTTTAATTTTAACAATCTAGGAAGAAGCAGTCAAATTGAGGACCGACTACCAGCTTTGTGTTAAAATAAACCATTTTACATTTTATTCTCTCTCCCTCTCTCTCTAGTTAATTTAGTGTAGATCACAAAGGTGACGAGGAGATTCCTGCATAGATAATTCTAGTTAAAATCACTAAAATGTATGTTTTTATATTTACAGTACTGACGTAACCCTACATTTTCACAAGTTGACTATGACATGTTGAGAGCCGTACATTAGAATCAGAAAAACTTCATTGTCCCTTTATTTCTTGCCTGTGTGTGTGTATACAACAATTCAGTTGCTTGAAGAAAAAGTATGTAAACCTTTTAGAATTTCATGGTTTTCTGCATTA
This sequence comes from Lepidarchus adonis, assembly GCA_037576955.1. Taxonomy (NCBI): domain Eukaryota; kingdom Metazoa; phylum Chordata; class Actinopteri; order Characiformes; family Lepidarchidae; genus Lepidarchus; species Lepidarchus adonis. Next base: position 7,172,708 of record JBBIGC010000039.1, read on the forward strand.
ATGTGTCATAAAAATGTAAACTAATCATCCAAGTCAAACAGACAATGGCCTAAAATACCCAGCTTTTTATGTTTTTATTGAGAACAACCATAAACAACTCCTACTGCTAGTGGAAAAAGTATGTGAACCCTTGCGTCGATGACTTCAAATAATTACATTACTCAAATTAAAGGAACATTTTGAAGACATCAGATCTCAATAGAAAAAAATCATGCTGGATATCTACTGATAAGAACTGGGATTTTAGTCAGGAACAAAAGGTTGACACTTTGTTTGATGGAAATAAAAATGATCCAGAGTGAATTAGGCTGAATTCAAAGACCAAAGTTAAACCAGAGGTGGACTTTTCTGCATCCTATGATCCTATGATCCTATGGCCACTACCAGCTCCAACACCATCATCAAGTTTGCTGACGACACAGTCGTGGTGGGCCTGATCTCTGACAACAACGAGTCGGCCTACCTGAAGGAGATTAGGAATCTGGAGAACTGGTGCCA
>JBBIGC010000039.1:7176182-7186507 GCA_037576955.1 Lepidarchus adonis
TGAATTTATGCTGATTGTTTCCTGAACCTGGAAGTCGCTTTGGACAAAAGCATCAGCCAAATTAATAAATGTAAATGTAAATGAATTCCCTGCTCAAATACACCTGGTAGAAGGAGAACAACCAATCAGTGCTGGACACCAGCCCTCCAGGCCTGTGTTGCCCACCTGTGCTGTAGGACAAGGTTTGTAAACCCTTTAAGCCCTCAGACACCACTGCATGATTAAGCATGCTACTGCGATGAAATCATCCCACCCATAAAGTATGGAGAAGAAATCATCAGGATTTGGACCTGCTTTGTTGGATCAGGGCCCGGACAGCTGACGATTAAAAATATTATTCAGAATAATGTGAGAATGTCTGTATGTCAACTGCAGATGTTCAGTGATGCAACAGGACAATGACTCAAAACACCTGAGGAAGCCCACAGAATGGCTTCAAAAAAACAAAACCCACATTTTGGAATGACCAAGCCATGATATGGAATTACTTGAATAGAGCTATTCACAGAGTTATACACAGATAAAGCAGTTCTGCCAGGAGGAATTGGCCAAGATTCCACCTGAATGATGTGGAGGTCTGATCAACAGCTCCAGGAAGTGCCTGACTGAGGTTATTGCAGTTATTAATTTAAATATTGCAATGGGTTCACAAACTTTTTCACTAGTATATGTAGTATACAAGTTGTTTATGGGTGTTCTCAAGAAAAGACATTGAAAGAATTGACAGAAAACCATGAAATTCCAAAAGGTTAACACGCTTTTTCTTGCCACTGTATACACAAATTGTTCCGCTCCATAAAAACACCCCAATGTAGCAAAAACTGAAACGTTGTCAAGCTGTGAGGAAAACTAGTTGTAATATAATTAAGAGTTGGGTTGTGTTTGTGGTTGCCCTTACCAGACAAGACACTAGTAGGTGACTGAGGACCACTGCTCCAAGAGACCACCACCTCTGATGCTCACATGCCTCAAAGAACACCACCCCCCAAAACATGTGCAGCAGGATTATAGCCAATGTCATGAAAGCTGAGAAGAAGAAGAAGTAGATTTAAAACCAGAATGACTTGATGAAAGATGAACATACCAATAACCTACCCCAGTATTAATACACTATAGCCCCTTTACCTGAGGATAAGAAGTAATGCTGAGAGTCCCCATGGATACCAACAGTCCCAGGGCCCACGGAGTCAGACAGGATGTTGACCACTGAAAATGCTCCACTCATGAATCCAAAACCCAGGCCAGACACTGAATAACAGATGTACCATTATTATTAATTTTTTTATATATAAATTATGAATTAACAACAGTTTATTAGCTTTATATTTATACACAGTCTTATGCAAAAGTTGATCTTGATAAATAACAGATTTTGTCATTGAAAAAAATACACATTATTTTATAGCAAACATTGATGCATAGTTACTTTTTATCCCATCAATTTAACAAAAATAAAAAACATTATTACGGCACTGTGCAAAAGTTTGGGCACCCTTAATAATCAGCACTTAGCGACACCTCCTCTGGCAGATATCACAGCTTGCAAACACTTTTTAGAGTCTTTCAGTTCTTGTATTCGGGATTTTCTCCCATTCTTCCTGCAAAATGCTTCTAGTTCTGTAATATTCTTTGGTCGTCTTGCATGCACAGCTCTATTAAGATCTGCCCACAAATGTTCAACGTTGTGTAAAATCAGGGGACTGTGAAAGCCATTCCTTAACCTTCAGTTTGCGTCTCTTGAGGTCGTTCATGGTGGATTTTAAAGTATGATTAGAATCATTGTACTGTTGTAGAAGCCATCCTCTTTTCAGCTTCAGCTTTTTTCTTCTTCTTTTTTTTTTTTAAATGGTATATTTTACAAAATATAAGTAGGCATTCATTTAGGAAATTTTTCCTTGCCTCTGTCCAATTTGGCTTGCTCATTAGGGGCTCGGACCTGGATTCCATAAATTATGTAAAGCTGCTATGTGATGCGAGTTTTAAATTGTACTATACAAATAAAACTGGCATTCAGGCTGTATTTTCACTACCTGAATCAGAATAAACAGACATAATTCCATTTTTGCTCATTCACATGTAAAAATAAATCTGGTATCAATCAACTGTCTCCCAGTGTGACTGTCATCTAAAGTGAGAGATCAGTTATTACCAGTCATTGTGAGTCACAAGCAATTGAATAAAACTGACCAGTAAGATGAAGGACATTAACCACCTAGTTATTTCATTACAATGGCACCTACTGCTGGTGGGATATATTAGGCAGCAAAGGAACAGTCAGTTTTTGAAGTTGATTTGCTGGAAGCAGGAAAAATAGGCAAGTCTAGAGGAGTCAGCACATCTCCAAAACAGCAGGTCTTAGAGTGTTCCAGGTCTGCAGTTGTTAGTACCATCCAAAAGTGATCCAAGTAAGAACTAGTGAATCAATGACAGGGTCATGGGCACCCAAGGCTTATTGATGCATGTGGGGAGGGAATGCTAGCCTATCTGATCTGATCCTGCAGTAGAGCTAGTAAAGTTTTAAAATGTGAATGCCATTTCTAACAGACCAAATGATCTGTGTGTATTTACAGTTTAATAATAAAATATTATTTTGTGTCACTGTCTCTATGTGTAGTCGCTACATAAGCATTTTCCTCAGGTACAATAAAGTTTTTCTGATTCTGAAACTACTTTCACTGATACAAGTTAGCTGGGATTCTGCAGCAAAGGGTCACAAAACTAAACACTAATTCCCCACTGCCTTCATTAAATTTTACAGCAGATGTATACAGGCAATAAAAACTGATATAGGGAAAAAATTAGAACAAGGCATCAAGTGTAAACACAGCATTAGTGTGAGAATACCATAAGCTAGCTGGCGAATAGAGATGGGCATGGTGTCTTCCTGGCTGATGGCCAGTAAGCCTTCATTGGCTTTCCTGTGGAAAAATAAAAGATACAACGTTGCCGAATTAGTATAACCAAAAAAATCTAACAAGCAAATATGCAATGGCGCATAACATGATAAAAAGACAATGTTCAATCATGACGAAAGATTGTGCTCACTTTAGTAGTTTGTAGTAGCCAAATCTGAAAACCTCTTGAAGCAGTACAGACAGAACCACTCCGAATATCAGGAGACCTTTCTGCTGTGCGGCACTGTCTTTGTTGCTCATCTGTACAGTAACAAACCACACCAACGACGAGAGCAGCAGAGAAACCAGCCAGAAGAAAGCCCTGCAAAGCAAACCACTGATCACACCACACACCCTGAAAAAACAATTACCCGCCCCCAAACATCTACAGTTTCAAGAAGTGTTATATATTAAACAAGCTTGGGGCTTCTTTTCAGCGCAGTATATCGTTTTGATGAGGGAAAAACGCGCTCTGTCTCTCAACAATAAAAACTAGCATACGTGCTAGCATAACATTGCGAGCCACACTTCTTAAGATTTCCTTAAATACGGTAACTAAACAGACCTCGCATTTTCACAAAAAGTATAGTAGTGTGTAAGTTACTAATTAAAAAGGGCATATCGTTTGTGTTACTTCAAGGTCTACAAGTTGGCATTCAGATTGTGTGCTAAAGGCTTTTACTTTTGAGTCATGTGACTGTCCCCTGACTACCTGATGATAGTGAAGCACCAAAAGTAACTGCAGGCCAAAAAGCTGGCTCATTCTGTTAGTTAGCCAGCTAAACGCAATGAACAAACTCTAAACGATGCCCCCGGAGTCTCAACTGATAGCTAGACAGCACACGGTGACTGTAACATCTCCCTGGAAATGTAAGATTACCACTTTACCACCTGCAGCTGGTTAGCATGCTAGCTACATCGCTAACGCCTGTTTGTAATTGGTGCAGTTCTGCAGAACTTACCCCGCGATAAGAAATATGACTCGGAGCGGATCACGGGCAATGGTCAGCAAGAACAGCGCTATGGCCGGACCGAACGCTATAAACGTACAGCCAAAAAATACCGCTGCTGTCATGATGGACCTGACGTCGTTTAGCTAGCTAATGTAATAATTCTGCTCCTTCTTGTTTCCTCATGCGACCGACAGAAACACTCAGCTATTTTGCAGAAAGTCCATTTGATTGCGTTTAATGTAGCACTGAGTGATCATTTAACAGCCACTTTTCCTTAAAATAGTCTGAAAAGGTGTAATCCTACGCCTGATGTCAGAGCCTGTACTTCCTGTTCAGGTCACGTGAGCCCCCGGAAACTCTTAAAGGCGCAGTCATTCATTTCAGAACATGGAAATGGCTTTGACATGCAGGATATGTAGGGATGGGCTAGTTAGATCTCCTTTGCATTTACATTGGGCCTTGAAAGTTTGTGAACCCTGAAAATGTTCTGTGTTTTTATGAAAGTGACCCAAAATATCATCTAAAGAAAAAAACTAAAATAGAGAGCGACTGTTAGGGATGCTCAATGTTGCAGGTGATTAAGAGTGATTAACATTGGGGTCTGAGTGCAGGAGCTCCAGCAAGACTCTCTATGACAGAATAGCTAAAGTGGAGAGCCAGGAGGTAGCACAGACATGAGCTAGTCCTGGGACGTAAGGCAGCCAACCACTCAACCATCAACAAACCTGAATGAACACATTAATCATGTGGAACCCTCTGGATCTGCCCCCTTGTATAGAATTCATAGAAATATCAGGAGCCAGTGTAGATTAGACAAGCTCATATTTTATGGTTCTAGTAAGAACTCTTGCTGCTGCATTCTGGACTAACTGAAGCTTGTTTATGGACTTACTTCAAATGGGTTTATTTGAAGCCCATGTATATTATTGACTGGGATCAATAATCACACCAAGGTCTTTCACTGCTGTACAAGATGAAACAGAATGGCCTTTCAGAGTTACTGTGTAATCAGACAGCTTGCTCTGAACTGATAGTGATACTATAAAAAGTATTTCTGTCTTTTCAGAATTTAAAAGTATGACGTTTAGAAGCCTCCACTGTTTAATGTCATTTACACACTCATCAGTTACATTAAGCTGGTGTTTCTCATCAGGCTTTGTTGAAATATATAACAGCGTGTCATCTGTGTAGCAGCTGAAGTTACTTTCATGCTTTTGGATAACATTCCTTAGAGGTAGCATTTACAGGGAGAAAAGTAATGGGCCTAAAATGGAACCCCATGGAACACCAAACCTTGCTATAAGCAGAGAGATCACCATTTATATCTATGGAGTGATAACGATTAGCCAGATAAGACCTAAACCAAGACTGTTATGTAATATTACCTTAATTCCAACAACATTTTCTAGCCTGTCAAGAAGAATTATGTGATCAATAGTATCAAAAGCTGCACTAAGATTTGCAACACAAGTAAGGAGATGCAGCCCTGATCAGATGCAAGTAGAAGGTCATTTACTAACTTCATCAGTGAAGTCTCTGTACTATGATGAGGCCTAAACCCTGATTGGAACAATTTGTGAATGTTGTTCTTATGTAAGAAAGGACGTAACTGCTGGGCTACAACCCTTTTTTTAGAATCTTGGAAATAAAAGAGAGGTTTGATATCGGACGATAGTTTGAGAGCTGGCAGGGGCCAAGATTAGGCTTTTTAACACCGGGGTTTGACAACTGCCAGCTTGAAGGAATCAGGTACATAGCCAATGGTAAAGGAGGAATTTATTATTCTTATAAGAGATATGACTACTGTGGGTAGTATTTGTTTTAAGAAGTGTGTAGGTAGTGGATCTAGGATGCATGTAGATGAATTTGATCAAGAAATTAGTGAAATGAGATCTGATTCTTGAAAGGGTGTAATTTAATTTAGTTTAATTTAGTCTATTATCTAAGATAATAGAATTGTTTTGTTATGGGACGTTCATAACAACACTAAAAAAAGGTTATGGAAGATTATTGATAAAATTATGAGCAGTAGATGTCCTGAATGTGTGCTTGATGTAAATTTGTGGCGAGGTACATAAGTTATTTCTAAGATTCAGTTTAGATGAAATAAAATAATGGTCTATAATCACCTCAGACTGTGGAACTATAACTACATTGACTATATTTAAACCGAGAGTTGGTATTAGATTGAGAGTGAGATTGAGATTGAGAACTATTGTGAGTGGGTTTTAAGAGCTTGTAAGTAACTTCTACTGAATCTATGGATACAAAAGCTGCTTTGAGAGGATAATCAAGGATATCAAGGTGAGTACTGAAGTCTCCTACAATTAAAGCTTTATCTGATGAAGCAACTAAACGATTGGTTTAGCCTGGCTGTCTGCTTCCTGGCCTGGGCTCTTGCTTGTCATGGATTAACTGTCCATGTGCTTTGCTGCAAGAAAGGAGAGCATCACCTTCCGGAGTGGGATAGATACTGTCCCATTCTAGCAGGCCAGCTTTGCCCTCCAATTATCTTTGAAGTGGGTCTCACCACAAACTGAATGCACAGGTTCATTTACTTTTACCGCATGAAGTTGTGTTACTGGATCATTTAAAATATTTTTAAATATTATTATTCTTTCACATTTTCTTTATCTACATTTAGGACTTGTTTGAAAATGATCATTTAGGTCACATTCATTTAAAAATATAGAAAAAATGTCAAGGGTTCACAACCTTTCAAGAAACACTGTACATTTACAGCATTTTGGCAGATGCTATTATCCAGTGACATACACAGATGCTTTGTAGTCCTGACTCTAGTAAACCTACAGCTGCTGTCAAACAAGATTCTATCAGAGGTGCAGTTAATGCTTTTATGGAATTTTTTTTTTAATTGTTTTATTGTTATTTATTTATATTTTGTTTTTAAATGAGGATACTAACTGTAGTAGTTTTGCTAGTCAGAATTTTACCCATTCCGGTCGCTGATGTGTGCTCCAGAAAATACATTTAAGTTGGTCAGTAAAAACTTTTTTTGTCAGTTACATTAAAGTTCCAGTGAATTAACAAATCAGATTCTTATTTGTATTGCACTTTACAAAGTATCCCAAAATTTCCCCATCCCTAATCAAATATAGACTGAGCTTGAAATAAATAAGTGCATGACCATTTTGGATTCATGTGTAAGACACATGCTCACAAGAATAACTAAAAACTAAGTATGAACATTTTATTTTCTTTGTTCTCTTTTAAATTTCTTTCATTAAAAAAAAATCAGTGACAGCATTAATGTCTTAGAAGAGATATTTATTAACGGAACTAATATATATATATATATATATATATATATATATATATAGTACACACACAGCATAAATAATGACATAAATTAAGTAACAAAAGACATATAATTTTATTTTAATAATCTTTAGCTCGATAACACCATATAAGTTTCGTAGCACATAAGTCTACTTAATATCAACAAAAACACACACAATGCAGCAAACCAAGAATGGCATGACAACTTTCCACAATTAAAATGCAGTGATGCTATAATTTTACCACTCTGTTTTATAATTGAAATAATTTTTTAAAAGTACATGGCAATAATATTTATTCTTAAAACAAGATTTAAAAGACAGTTTCTTTCTACTTAGTAGTTTTTTTCACCATTAACTTTTTATAACATTTTGTTTTTTTAAAAAGGCAGTTATTCAAAAATGTTCTATAGGCAACAGATTTAGTGCTGAAAGGGCTATGAGCCAGAGGATGGAGATCTTTCAGCTCTATGCAAAATGCAAAATGCAAAATAAAGTCCAAATTCAGATATACTTATATGTATATCTTTTGCTGCTCCAATGCATCCACTAGTTTTACTGATCAGACTGCTTCTTTTTTGCATTAATACAGATAGAACCTCTCTTTAGTGGACAAAGAATACTGCAAATTCATCCTACAGAGAGGTCAGCAGGCTCATTCATATTAAAGCATACAAGCTAGACAATCATCAGAACTTGTTGGTTAGCTCAATGAAGGCAATAGTAGTACTCTGGCCAAAGATGAAGGCTCCTATGACAACCGTGACCACTCCCCAACCAGTCAGAAGCATCCTAAATAAAGAAAGAGTGAAATTACAATGAGGGAGTGTTTCAAGACCCATCCAAATGCATTAAAGTTGAATCAGCTTTACAGATTACTCACTTCTTTCTGTGACCCATTGGTTCAGTCTGCATGGCAAATATGAGACACAGCCCTGCAAAAAAACAGGTTATCGTCAATAGATATCAGAATATACAATGAGCAAATCAAAGGCCTCAGAGTCAAGGAAAAACTCCTTGGGAAGAGCCAAGGCTCAGAAGGGGAATCCATCCTCCTCTTGTCAGTTTTATTATGGCAGTTGAGTGTGCAACATTGCTAGCTTGCATGTAGCAGCTTTTCATTTAGACTTGTAACCCTAGCAAGTTTTAGTGACTTTTGGTGGAGTAACTTTGGTTTTACATACAGTATGCCATAATGTACCCACTTAGGAACATCCTTATTTAAGATATAGCAGGATAATTGTGATTTTTAAATACACCATTCACTTTCCCATAGTAAAAATAGCTCATACCTACAGTGCCTAAAATGGGAATAATCCTACAGCAGATGTATGCTTTCTCAGTTCATCTAATTCTGTTTATCTGTGTTATTTGACTTTGTATGTGTGTGTGTCCATGCAGTTTCATTATTATATTACCGGGAAAGATAAATATAAAGAAAGCACTGATTCCTCCAATCACACTGATGACATCACTCATGTCTGGAACATAAATGGCAATGAAGAGTGTCACACCAATCCACAGGATTGTCAAACCCACGCGAGTGCGGCTCTCAAACAATGTTGTAACCATGGCCTGACGTTCCCGGTAACGCAGTACCAGTGTCAGAATTACGGACCTGAGGAACAAACACGGTGTATATAAGATAGCAGGTGAAATACAGTTAATTAGCTAGAACAGTATAGGCAAAATGTTTTGAGTTATGCACCTGCCCAGCAGAAGTATTATGGGATATATTGTGATAATTGATATCCCAAATAGCAGCCTTGCAATGATCATCACCACATCATTTCCAGGATATGACATCAGAATATCCGAAGCCACTTCCTGTCCAAATGTAAGGAAGCCAAACACCCCTGCCAGCAAAGAGATTGTTATATTTGATTAACTGAGACAAAAGACCACTGATTCAGATAAGTACATTTGAGGATTGTGTTCGGTGTGCTCGGTGCTCACCTGTAAGGGTGTAGATGAGTAAGCAGAAGATCATGGAAACCACAGCAATGAACACCCAGTGGGTAATCTTTTTGTTCTCCATGCTGCTGTAAATGGCAATGCTGGCTTCATGACACTAAACAGCATCAACACACACATACAGATCAAAATAAAGTGAAGATGCACACAAAGGAATGCAGTTGTACGAATACCCAAAGTGTCCATAAACACAGTTTTCAGTAGCGTAGTGTGAGGTATAAAACTGAATCTGACCTGAAAGCCAAAGCAGATTGTGGGCACCACACTGAACACAGAGGCCCAGGAATCTAACCTGGACAAAACACATATTTGAAATGTATTTTTGATGCCGTTTCACCTTTTGATAAATTACATAATTTTTTAGTTAAATTATACATTTTGTACAAGACCTGTTCTGAGTGGAACATATTCTGTTAAACCGCTGTATGGTCTTAGCCACCGTGCTGCAGCTCAGTTTCAGGGTGTTGGCAGTCTTCTAATAGCCTAGGCCATCTTTATGTAGAGGAACAATTCTTTTTTTTTTCCGATCCTCAGAAAGTTCTTTGCCATGAGTGTCATGCTGAACTTCCAGTGAGCAGTATGAGAGAGTGTGAGAGAGATAACCCCTCTCCCCATTCACACCTGAGACCTTGTAACACTAATGAGTCACATGACACCAGGGCGGGAAATGGCTAAATGAGCACAATTCAGACATTTTCACTTAGGGGTGTACTCACTTTTGCTGCCAATGGTTTAGATCAGGGGTCACCAAACTTTTTGAAATTGAGAGCTACTTTACAGGTACTGAACTGTACAAAGGGCAGTTTGATACAGCTTCTTAAATAACAAATTTGCTCAGTTTAATTATATATTATTATTAACGATTAATGATACTCATCTATGTATTAAGGTGGAAAACAAGATATAAATATTCTACACATTGTGCTGCTTTGCTGTCCCCCCACAAATGAGACACATGCAGGTTTGTTTCACAATAGTAAAAAACTCTTACTCTCATGTGGGCTTTTGGGGCACCACGTTGGTGACCCCTGGTTTAGACATTAATGGCTGTGCGTTGAGTAATTTTGAGGGGACAGCAAATTTACATTGTTCTACAAGCTGCACACTGACTACTTCACATTGTATCAAGGTGTCATATCTTCATGGAATATTTACAAAAATGTGAGGGATGTACTAACTTTTGAGAGAAACTGTATGCATACTAT
>JBBIGC010000039.1:7186607-7197427 GCA_037576955.1 Lepidarchus adonis
TAATTCTAAAACAGACGGCAGGTGCTACAGCATAGTTAACATGTCCTATTCATATATACAAGTGTTTTAGATGCTGAAATCAGCTAACTTGGAAACATTTTTAGCCCATTCCTCTTTACGAGACAGCTTTAATTCTTGGATGTTGCTGGGTTACCTCACATGGACTCCTTGCTTTAATTTTTTCCCACATTTCATTTCATTAAAGTTAGGACTTTGACTTGGCATTCCAGAACATTTACTTTAGTCTTCTAAATCCTTTCTCTGGTTTAACAACTCTTGTGTTTAGGATTATTGTCTTACTGTATGCACACAATTCATAGAATTAATTGGGCCTATTATGCGTGCGTGTCTGCGTGTCTGCGGTTATACCAGGAGCAATTTTTTTTTTCCCTGAATATTTATCTTTTCAGAGGAGCTACATTATCTAAGGTGCAGGAAAGTATTGATTCTAAGCATTCAGATACTTGATTGAGTTCTGAGGATTCTGACGGTGATCCAATCAAGGTCAAAAGCTCTGGAAGATTACTGATAAAATTCTAAGCTGTAGATGTGAATGTGCACTTGATGTGAATTTGTGGAGAGGTACATGTGTTATTTCTAAGATGCAATTTAAATGGATATGAATGCTGCTCGTTAAGGCTATCAAAATGAATATTGAAGTCTCCTACAATTGAAGCTTTATCTGATGAAACAACTAAATTTGAGAAAATCAGCAAATTCATTTAGGAATTCTGAAGATTTGTGTTGTTCAGTGATATATATATTTTTTGAAGGACTCATTAAAAGTAACCAATGTTAAAGAGGCCTTTAGGTGCTTAGAAGTTCCTTTATAACCTCTCAGACCATCACATCTGTCTGTCTGTCTGACACTGACTGTCATGGCAATGATCAAAAAAATTGATTTCACTTTCAAATGATCTGGTTTCACTTACTTTTGCTACACACTTATGTTATGATGTTATCTTCTTTTTTTTCTCCAATAAATAAATGACCAAATATACATTTGTTTAACTGTTCTTCTACGTTTAGGACTTGTTTAATCATCAGATGCTGTTTTAGGTCAAATTTATATAAAATTACACAGAATTCACAGTGTGAGTGAACTTGACCATGTTAAGGAGTGAGGCAGAAACTACATACCAATTTGTGTCTTCTCTGCGTGAGAATGTTCATAAAGCAGTCATTTCCCATAATGCAATCGGTCAACTTTTTTATTGTGTTGCAGGCTAAAAAAAGGTTTAAATCAAATTCTGAATTTGTTTATATTTATAAAACAGTAAAAATATGATTTTTGAAATAAAAATGAAAGCGATGACATAATAGATTCTTGTTTTTTGTGTATGTTTCAGACTTTTGTTAACCCACAGTATGAGGGCAGTCTGATTCCTACCTACATCATTTTGAGTGTGATGGCTGGCTGGGCATTCTCATGTGCTGGTGGCTCTCTGAGGAACCTCAAGCTCTGTCTCACCTGCAAAGACAAAGACTTCCTTCTGGCCAATCACAGGCCTAGATAACCTTTCAACCACGAACCAGGACTATCTCTTTAAAGACTAGAGCAAGGTGCTCCTGGGGCCAGCTGGCTGGATTCACGGCTATTACAACTGGACTCTGTTAGCTACAAGCTCTGGGATCTAGATAGTCTTTCGTATGATTGCTGAAGATTTTCTTTGTGCTTATCTCTTACTTTTTTTTTTTATTATTTTTTGCATTCACCTGTTTCCCTTTCTGTGTGTTCTTTGTCTAAGTGAGTGTGAGAGTGAAGCCATGGGATTCTGTGTCAGTTATGTAGAAGAGCTAATATAAAAAAAACAGGCCAATTGCAGTTGTGAATTGAAGATTGTAGTTTTGCTGTGGTTGGTTCATGCTCTCCTTGGTTTCCTGTGTGCCTTTGGTCATTTTCTGTTACCAACCCACATCAAGATCTAGCATTTTCATTTTGCTTCAATTATCTGCCCAATTCCTGTAACCATTATTCATGTTTGAGTGATATTTATAATACAGTCTCATCTTTCTCATTTTAATTCAAATGCTTGGTACTCATGTTTGTTTTAACTTAACTCCTATACCAGGGGTGCATAGCTCTGATCTTTGAGGCCTGTTGTTAAGCACAGTTTCATAATTTGCCTTGAAATGCATCCACTAAACCTTATCGGCATATAACTTGAAACAGGTGCGTTACAGTAGCAGAGCCACTAAACTGTGCCCAACACCAGGCCTCTATAGCCACAGCTGTGCACCGATCTTTTACAAAGACCATAATTGGGTCTGGTCAGATGCTGAAAGTCAGTTTTGATGTATATTTGTTGGTCAATAAAGCGGTTCCGGTTAAACAGCTTTCTAAAAGACCAAAATCATGTTTCTTTTACTGACCTTTACTTTAATTACCAGGTTTGAATAATTTTGATGAATTTTCTAGATGGGTCAGTCTGATGTCACTTACTTTCATTAGGTTTTCATGTTATCCCTTATCACTGGCTGTACAATGTATGGAATTTCCAAATGAAAGTAGTTTTAATTAAACTAGGTTATTCTCTAATGCCTCTGCATAATGCTTAATCACTACAGTATTTTCATGGCGGTTGTAAAATCTGAAAAGCCTATGGTGAATCAACAACTTTGATGTTAAAATATGTATAATCTTTCAACATGCAGTGGAATTATAAGGCAACAACTATGGTTCCTTTTCTTATAGAAAAATGAGATGTTTTTGTGTATGTGAATTTTTGGAATTCCAAAACAACTGCATGCTTACCAAATTTAAAGCTACTTAACAGTTACCTAAATCAGTGGGGAAAAACACAATGGCTTAAACATGGTGTTCAAATTGAATTTATTATAAAAATTATACATTTTTCCTTCATTTTAATTATGTACACATTCTATTTGAACACTAACAGGTTCACAAGAATCATCTGTCTGCTCTGCTAAATACGAATTTGAGTTACAAGCCAAACATGTATGTCTTTGGTCCATAACGACTATTTCAGGTTACTGGTAATGGAACTGCTGTTGCTTTGCCTCAAAACTTTGTACAACAAATGTGTTAGTGTCAACAAACAAGACTGACTCAAAAACAAAATTTCTCTTAACCTAGTTTTATGGGTAGTATCTAGTGAATGCCCACATTTTAACAGCTACCCAGATTTTTAAAACCATCCATTTTTTGTTTGCAAATACATTTTTATTCTAATAAAATTTACAGTTTGTAATTAAAAAAAAAAAAGTCAAACCTACAATTTTATAAAATCTTGTTTAAACCTGACATATACTACTCACACTAAGTTTGGGATATTATTTACATGAGTGCTTTTCCTATTTGCTCTGAATTTTAATGAAATAAGTAAAAGTTCCCTTTGATATTACTAATAATGTATGAAAAAACACCATTTTCATTAGTTTAACATCTATTATCCCAATAATTTAGACAATAACAGGGATAGCCCCAAATAACAAAAATTGACAATGTCCGTGAGTGTTTCCACGATTTGCCGCAATGACAACTTGACAGCGGCATCTCATGCTCCTCACTAGCCTCATGGTGTTGTTCTAAGGCAATGCATTCCACTCTTCCACAAGTTTTCAGAGGTTTCAGACCTTAATCATTAGTAAATGTCAGCTGGTGCCAATTTCAAAGCTTTATAAATACTCTTGACTCTTCAAACCTTGTGCAGACACTTGTGGACACTCAACAACCATGGGTTCCTCTAAGCAGCTGTGTAAGACTCAGAAAATGAAAGTTATTGATGCCCTCGATTCAGGAGAAGGCTACAAGAAGATATCAGTGTTGTCAGCTTGCAGTTTCCACAGTGAGATATGTAATTAAGAGATGGCCGTTAAGGGGAAGTGTGAAGGTCAAGATGAGATCTGGAAGACCAAGAAAATTCCCAGAGAGAACTGCTCATATGCTGATGAGAAAGAATTATCAATATCCCCATTTGACTGCAAAAAACCTACAGGAAACTTTAGCAGACTCAGGAGTGGTGGTGCACCGTTCCACAAGACCTTCATGGAGGAGTCAGCAGAAAAAAAAAACCCCATCATAAAATCCAACATCAGAAGTATGCAACAGAACATCTACAGAAGCCTGATGCATTTTAGAAACAAGTGATGTGAACTGATTAAGTTAAAATAGATTCTTTGGCCACAATCAGCAAAGACATGTTTGGAGAAAAAAAGGAGCAACATTTCATGATAAGAACATCTTACCAACCATTAAACATGGGGGTGGATCTATCATGCTTTGGGGTTGTGTTGCAGCCAGTGGCACAAGAAGCATTGCACGGGTGGAGGGAAGAATGGATTCCACTAAATATCAGCAAAGCAAACTTCACACAGTTTGTAAAAAAGCTGAAGCTAAAAAGAGGATGGCTTCTACAAGACAATGATCCTAAACCTTGAAATGCACCATTGACGACCTCAAGAGATGCAAGCTGAAGGTTTTGAAATGGTCATGACAGTCCCCTTATTTAAACATCATTGAAAATTTGTGGGTAGCTCTTAAAAGAGCTGTGCATGCAAAACGACCGAAGATTATTACACAACTAGAAGCATTTTGCAGGAAGAATGGGAGAAAATTCCAAGTACAAAAATTGAAAGACCTTTAGCTCTTAAAAGCATTTGCAAGCTGTGATATCTGCCAGAGGTGGTTATGATGCCATAATGTTTTTTATTTTAAATTTGTAGATAAATTTAAATTAATAAAAAGTAACTGCATCAGTGTTTGCTGAAAATATTGTGTATTTTTTCCATGTCCTAGAGAAACGGTTACCATCTTTTCTATTACAAAATTACCTTGTTTGCCTTTTCCTTGATCTCCATTTTGGAAATACTATTCTGCCCACTTGTAATGCACTCATTATAACTTTTCTCACCGTTTATTATTTCAATGTTAAATCACAGAAATCATGAGAAGGAACAGTGTAACACTGAAGCATTTATTTTTCTCCGTTAGGAAACTGGGTGTAGGCAGTTCAAAAAATAAAACAAAATAAATATGAACACTTAAGTAAAACAATCTCCTAATGAAGCATTATACACAATGTACAATATTGTTTCCTTTTTTTCAATAAATCATTTTTTACATTTTTTCAAAATTAAATAAAAATATGCTCATGCAAAAAACCCTGAAAAAAGGTGAGCCAAGAACTGAAGACAAAGATTAACAAATGAATTTAAAAGAATAACTTTGAGATAGAAAATGTAATATATCCTAATTGATACTGTGGCCCACACTAGCTCCACTTGATTGCTAAGATCTGCTAACAATGGTGAAATAAAAACACTGAATTATATGAGTTTAAATGTGTATGTTGAACATTGAATGTTTAAAAGTGACAAGAGCCTGCACCGAGTCTTCAACAGGGTCCATAAAGGATTGTGTGTTTGTCTTTGTGGACGAAATGATTAGTAGTCTGTGTCGGAGCCCTCAGCGTTGTCCACATTACGAGACAACATGTAGTTGTCCATGTCAATAGAACGGCAGTTGTTGATAGCATAGCGTAGCCTCTCTGCCATCACCAATTGGCTAGAGTAGGGTGGTAGGCGGAGCTGGAAGAAACAGGTCTGTGAGGTGGGAAGACTGTCGTATGGCTGTGAAAGAGGGAGAAGAATATTACTGAGTTACATAGATTAAAGTTTGTAGATATAAAACATGCTTATCTGAGCCTTACCCGGTCCACCTTCATGATCTGGAAGCGCTGTGAAATGTCAGCGGTGTTGGCGGGGAGGCGTGAACGGCCCGAGACAAAACGCATGAACAGCACACGCTCTTCATTTGAGAACTCTTCCAGCGTCTGCCAGAACCACTGCACCAGCTGCTGCTGCTCCTCCACCTCCCGGTAACGCACTACTTTCTTCAATACATCCACACTGATCTCAGGGAGGCCACACACCATCTGCTCCAGCTGCCGTGCTGTTAGCAGAGAGAGGAGAGGTACCGGAACAATCCACGACATGCCCTCGCGCACAGCTGCCACCTAAAACATATACACATACACGTGCATAATCAACTTTTATACATGAGATGAAGAATATAACTGAGAAGCGAGCATTTCACACTATACTTTTTCCCTTCAGACCCACTTAAGAAAAACAAATGCACACACCTGACGATCAATTTCATGTAGCCGGTATTCGATAGCACGTTCCACATACTCTTTTCTGTTAGAGAAGGTCAGTGGGATACTGTTTCCTCCAGGAATAATGGGCACCATCTTCCCATCAGCACTCTGTCCCACAAATGAATCTAAAGGTATCATCTACAAAAAACAAAATGTAGTATATTTTAAACCAATTGAAATAATCAGTTGGGGGTAAGCCAGTTGTATTGTATTTGCTGAATTTACAATCAACCTTTTCTATTGCCAGAATTCCAGCTTTGCCATAAGAAAAGGTCCATTATATTGCCAAAAGCATTTGCTCATCTGCCTTTATATGCAAATTTAATTAAATGACGCATTCTTAATCCATAGGGTTTAATATGACATTGGCCCACTCTTTGTAGCTTCAACTCTTCTAGACAAGCTTTCCACAAGGTGTGTTTATGGGAATTTTTTTTTTTTTACCAGAATAACATTTGTGAGGTCAGACACTAAAGTTGAACAACTGGCTCGAAGTCTCCGTACTAATTCAACTGAAAATGCAGGTGCAGACCAGCCAAGCTCTTCAACATCAAACTCACTCATCCATGTCCTTGCTTTGTGCACTGGTACACATTCATGTTGGAACAGGAAAGGCCCATCCCCAAACTGTTTCCCCAAAAGTTGGGGGAAAATTGGAGAAAAAAAAGAACATTAACAAAATCTCTTGATTTGCTGAAACATTCAGAGTTCCTTTCATGGGAACTAAGAGGCCAAGCTCAGCTCCTGAAAAACAACCCCACACCATAATCCACCCCCAACCAACTTACACTTGGCACAATGCAGTTAGACAAGTACCGTTCTCCTTGCAACCGCCAAACCCAGACTCATCCATCAGATTGCCAGATGGAGAAGCGTGATTCGTCTCTCCCGAGAAGGCATCTCCAGTGATGGTGCTTTACACTGCTGCATCCAATGCTTTGCTCAGGTTTTGATCAGAGGAAGATTGGTTCCCCTTCTGAGCCTTGGTTCCTCCCAAGGTTTCTTCCTACTTTAGTGAGTTTTTCCTTGCCTCTGTCATCTTTGGCTTGCTCAGTAGGGATTTGGACCAGATCTGTAAATTCTGTTAAGCCGCTGTCGTCACAACGTCAGTTGTAAAGAGCGATGTATAAATAAAATTTACTCGACTGGTGTTGCATTGCACTTGATGTATGACTAAGATGCCACTGCTCGGGCATAGAAACCCATTTCACAAAGCTCTCTACGCACTGTTCTTAAGCTCTGCAGAAAGTTGCCGACCTCCGTGCATCATGCGCCTCAGCATCTGCTGACCCCACTGTGTCATTTTATGTGGCTGAACACTTTGTTGCTGTCATTCCCAATCGCTTCCACTTTGTTGTAATAACACTAACAGTTGATTGTGGAATATTTAGTAGCGAGAATGGATTTGTTGCACGGATGGCATCCTATCATCATGCTGGAATTCACTGAGCTCCTAAGAGCGACTCATTCTTTCACAAATGTTTGTAGAAGCCGTGTGCATGACAAGGTGTTGGAAGTTATACACCTATGGCCATGAAAGTGATTGGAACACCTGAATTTAATTATTTCAATGGGTGAGTGAATTATTTTGGCAATATAGTGTATGATAAGACTAATGCCTGAGTCTGTGTTCTCAAGCTGAAGTGTACCTCATGGAAGTTCTGCTCAGTAATGCTGCTGTCTTCCAGGTGAAGGATGCCATTGAGTGTCTGCACATAGAGCAGGTCCACTTCCTCCAGGTCCTCTAATGTTAGGGGAATACAGCACAGCTGCTTCCACACAAGTGGTGCCAGGTGCAAATCCAGGGGCTTCTTGGTGCGAATGGCCACACCCATCAAAATACCCAGGAACTTAAACTGCAATAAATGCTCCTCCAGACATGCTGAGGGATTCAACAGGAATCTGAAAATGTAAACATGCACACAGATACAAACACACAGGCATATGCAATGATCAAAGGAGAGTTTTATAAAGGAACCAGTGTAATAAAATCATGGCAACCATCTGTAAATATAGACATAAAATGATAAGGATTTGAAAGCAAATCAAAGAACTAACCGATCTCTGTTGTAGCCCACTTCTGCTGTGGCATTAGGGGAAGGGATGAGCAGATCAACCACCCCCGTCTCAAGCTCCTACACACACACACGCATGCACAATATTAGTTAAATTCATGTGCCAAGACGGCTATTATATTACTTATGGCATATAAATAAAGCTTATTAATTGTCCAAAATGACAACAAATGGTTTCAGAAGACGCACATGTCTACAAATCCAATCATTTTCATAATACTTTTATCCCGTCTAATTCAAATGCACTAAATGTACAGAAGGTGACTCTACCTGGCACATTTCAGTGATTGTGTCATCAAACACTCCCCCTGCGTCGTCCGCCCCTTCTCCAACCAGCTTAACCTTCCAAGCACGGGATGGCAGCCTGAGGTCAGATGCATTCAGCTTGACCACCTGACGAGCAATCTGAACAAAAATGGGCTTACACTTCCTCCCTCTTGAGAGAAACAGTAAGAAAAAGGGACATGAGACACAGGTAACAAGAAAACAATCTCTAATATCCTCAGAACAATGTCAATACTGAATGTACACTGACCAGCCAATTTACTAGATACACATACCTTGTATAAACACGCATAGTGGTGTGTGAAAGTTTGTGAACCTTTTGTGAATTTTCTACATTTCCAAATAAATATGACTTAAAACATCATCCATAAAGTAAATAATGACATCCCAGTTAAAAATAAAGAAACAAATGGACTGTGGACTGAAGATCAAAACACCTTTTTGTTTAAACGAGAAATGTACTGCATTCTTGTATCAGAAAATTATCCCTTTTGTAAATCATGGTAATTACAATGATGGTTGGGGCCTGGTTTGTGGGCAACGGTGGCCTAGTGGATAGGACCATGCCTTTGTGAACAGAGGGTAGCAGATTCAAGTTCCATCCTAGAAACAACTAGGCAAAATTGTGTCCTGCTCCCTGTTGATAACTGCCCAGAGAGTGCACATGTGGATGGGTTAAATGTGCTTTTGCACTTTCTGATGCACTGTGTATTCACAGTGACAAATGGTTACTTTTACTCCAATGTATATGGGGTTGAACACCTCAACATAATGGAAGGGACAATGAGTTCTTAATTATATCAGAGAAATATAAAAGCAAATATTTGAACATCTGGCAATAAAGAGAAAGACAGCAGCCCCAAGCACAGGAGATATTCTACTAATGAAAGGATCAAGAAACATTTTTTATTTTTGAATAGATCCAGAACTTAACTTAAGAGAAACTGTTGTGAAAGAACCTGAATTGGTTCACTGATTTACTGGGTTATATTTATCTACTTTTGAAGCTGTAAAAAGTTTTTTAGGTTATATTTTTACAGAAATATAGAACATTTTGATTAGTTCACAAACAAGCTGTATATGGTATGGTAAGTATACTAAATAAAGTGACTTGTCAGTATATATTCTCAAAACCCTTATGGGTTATTTATTTCTATGTTTATGGGCCTTACAGCAGGGGGGAATAAGTATTTGAAGTGTCAGCATTTCTATCAGTAAGGGTGTTTCTAAGTGGGCTATTGACACAAAATTTGCAGATGTCAATATCAACTCAAGTGTTTAATTCATGCAAAGACATCTAAAAATGTAAGTCCAAAAATTGAGTTATGTGTAATAAAGTGAAAAGAGAGGAAAAAGTATTGAACACATGAAGATAACGAGGTGCAAAATGGCATAGAAAGCCAGATCATCACCCGAAATCTGTCAGTATTGAGAGAAACCCTGCCCCTTATCAGTACTAACTGATATCAACTGCTTTTCCAGAATTCTGAATGTTCCTGTGAGCACTGTGGGGGCCATTATCCGGAAATGAAAATACATTTTGCCTGTGTCTTTTCACTTTATTACACATAACTCAATTTAAGGACTTACACGTTTAGATGTCTTTGCATGAATTAAATACTTGAGTTGATATTGACATGTGGTGCAAATTTTGTGTCAATAGCCACTTAGAAATACTCTTACTGATAAAAATGCTGATGTGTCAAATACTAATTCTCCCCGCTGTATGTAGTAAAATAAAGTGCACGTTGCTGACCGAGTGGAAATTCTCTTGACAGTAATCTGAGGGCCATAGTTTTTGCCCTGGACCATGGTTTTTCCAATAGATCGCACCATCGGGAGCATATAAACCCGCGGGGCCAGCAGGGGTCGAAGCTGTCCCTGAACTACTCCCCATGTTCCTGGATTATAATGAGATGTACAACTCTGAAACACAGAAGAAGACATACTATAGTATTCATACTATACATTATCAGCAAATACAAATGCATGTTGTACACGAAGAATGTTTGCGTTACTGCTAGAGTCATGGTGTTTACCTGGTTGTTGGGACTGAGGTTAAGTAGTCTCCAGGAAGAATACATAAGGTCAGAGAAGTGGTAGAGGAGGCGAAGCCTGGCTCTTAGTGCCTCCATGCTGATGTCTCTCAGAGCACTGTACTGAGGAGGCACACACATGGGCAATCCCAGCTGCAATGGCACTGATGACCCTAGGAAGTTTGTGCCAATGTTTAGGTTAAAAGTTGACAGACAACGTGGGGTAAAAAAGTATTTAGTCAGCCACCAATTGTGCAAGTTCTCCCACTTAAAAAGATGAGAGAGGCCTGTAATTTTCATCA
>JBBIGC010000039.1:7216717-7238133 GCA_037576955.1 Lepidarchus adonis
ACACACACACACACACACACACACAGTGGGGCAAAAAAGTATTTAGTCAGCCACCAATTGTGCAAGTTCTCCCACTTGGGGGATGGACATCTAAGGTTTAATGTCTTTGCATGTGTGCATTGGGTAGTTACTGACATCTGGTGAGAATTTCATGTCCACAGATTTATTTATAATATTGAAATATTACTTTTAGAAATATATTTACTTATAAATTTGATGACGTGTTCAATACTTATTTTATCCGCAGAATATAATATTATTTCATATTTACAAGATGTGAAATTTACCCAAAATTTCCTAGACAATGTTGTATGAAAAATACATGTGGGACTTATGTTCAATTACCTGAGCCGCATTTCTGTGCTGCAATGTTCAACAAGACTTCGGTCCATTTTGGTGAGGCCATTTTGGACTGAATGGCTTTGGAAGATACAACTCTCCTCAGAAACACCAGGAAGTCCCCCAAATGCAACTCTGCTGTGTGCTGCTTACGCAGTAATGCTACAGTTAAATAAAGCAACACAATCAAATTATAATGTATGTGCATCTATTAACAAAAGATGAAGAACGAGAGAGATCTGGTTACAGTATTGTCTGTGTTATTACAGTGTCAATGAGAAAACAAATTACCCCTGAAATCTTTTTTCTGAGCATCCACACAATCATCTGTCTTCTCATGTTCTGGGCTTGTACTGAGCACACTGCCAGCAGCCTGAGACAGGAGAGTTTTCAGTTGACTGCACAGTAAATCCAACAGAGCCTGAACCACCTTAGAACTCAATCTGTCTGCATATGTCCTGGTTTGGAAGAGCAGAGTAAAAAGTACAAGTTAGTTTTTGACCATATAAATGATAAGCACAAGTCAAATTGCAGACTTCTCTTCTGTCACTCTTTACTAGGGATAGAGAAAAAAAACGCATAGAAAAAATGCAGAGAATAATAATAAAAAAATAAAGTCAGATTCTGAAGATTTATGTATAAAATAAACAGATAAACAGTCAATCAGTTTGGTTGTGATTTAAAGTAAAACTGTTCAGAACTATGCACCATACTGTCATTGAGTGAACACTGGTACTTATAAGTTATAACTTAAATAGAAACTGAGTACCATTGTACCAAAAATAACTAATCCCTGGACTCCACAGACCAGCAAGCAAGAACAAATGGAAGCGTAGCTATGTCCCCATTTCATTTAATTATTTATTTTTTGCTGTTGTTTACTATTCTCCAAGAACGCAAACATGTAATAATTTTATTCTATTCTGAAACTATCAAACAATGATAAAAGCACAAATATAAAAAATTATTAACCGGATTAACCAACTTTAATACTGACAATAAAAAAAAATTCTGTCTGTATCTATCCCCAACTTTATTTTTTCTAGTTAAGCTGTCTTCTGCCGGATTCAACACTTCATATGTTTTTATTTTATTCCAACAAACTGGAACAATGCGAATTCTGTTTTCTGTCCTTTCATTTCATTATCTTCATTGAGGGGAGCTGCTGCCCATGTTCAGACAGATCAATCATCACTATGGTCCACCTGCACACAAGGATACTGCCCTGCTTCCTTCAGCTTTCAGCCAGCTTGCACTGCCGGCCAGATTGTCTACCACGCCATATGGATGGATGGATGCCTTACCCAGTACTGATGGCAAGTATTTGCAGCAGTCGAGTGCTTGCCACTTTTAGCGCTGTACTGAGCTGAGAACCAGTGGGCTTGTGTAGGAGTTGCAGGGTCTGTCCCAGCATAGTCTCTTTGCCACATAGCTGGGAAAGTACATCCAACAGCCCACTGGATATTGCCAGGGACACATCTACTGGCTGATAACGCACACTTAGAGCAAAGACTGTCACCAACAAAAGCCGCTGTTGAGCCTCTGTATGCACAAAAACAACAAAAATGTATACTAACTCAATGCAAAATGTTTTATTTATGTTTGTATTTTAAATGTTTTTGAATATTACCTATATGATGCTTGTTTGCTTGCAAGGCTCTTTCTAATGTAACTGAAAGCTGCTGGTAGATTTTGTGCACTGCTGTTTGAATGTCCATTTGTAAATTTCTTTTAGCAGCTCGAACACCATCCTGCATAAAGGCATGTGAAACAAACATAATTCTTTAGGACAACACATGATATCACAAATGTTTAAAATGTTAAAACATGTCTGTGAGCATCCTGACCAACTGCAGGTGTTCATAGAAGAGACACTGTAACCACCATATTCAGCAATATAAAGTTTGATTTATATTAATATTTAAATTAATTTAAATTAATATTCACACAAGCTTAATTGGAATATTAAACTATTTCCATAATTCTCTCTTTAAACACACAATTTCCATTACCAGATCATCTTACTTACTTAATCTGGGTAAATCTGTGACTACTTTTTAGTTTTTCTAAATATAACAATCAATCATTAAATATTGTTCAGACCTACCTGATAGTGGTGCAGCTGGACACTCTCACCCTTAAGTCCCCCATTACTAACAGCGCCTAGACCAAAGCATCCCGCTAAGAACTGTAGTCTGACTGATGTCAGAAGAAAAGCAGAATGAAAGGTGAGGCTGGCATGCCCAGCTACACCTATTCCAGCCTGACTACTTTTTTCTTCCATCCCAGATATTAACACCACAATCTGATGAAGGGCCTCCAATCGCAACTAGACACACACAAACATCCAAGTTTATATGCAGTTAAACACCATATATTCCCCTGTGAGGTCATTATTAAGAAGAATGGAGTGATTGAATGGATATAAAAATTCTACCTCTGCCCTGCTCTGCTGTTGCTCCATGGCTATTATAGTAGCTTGCGGATTGGTGGACATGCTCTCCTCTGGCTCCTTGAATGTAGGCACGTTACCCACATCACCACTGACAAAACTGACAATGTTGTCAATGAGGGCATGAATGCCCAGAGTGTGGGTCAAATCCAGGTCTGACTCTTCGTAGGACTGAGAAGAGCTATATAAATGTTCTCGGCTTGAGTGTCCAGCAAACCAGTCAGCAGAATAGTCTGGTGTACTGTGTAGAAGACCTAAGATAGTAAAAAAATTGAATTCAAGTGAGGCCAGCAAATGCAGTTAATGACAAACAAAAGCTATGGGAGATCTTTTTAATGACCAAAGGCCCGTGAAGTCAAAAGAGCTTCAGGCAAATGTAGATGGCCAGCAGCTTGATGATCACAAATTCTAATATTAAAATATAGACCCCCCTATAAAGTCTTATATTATAGACTGTTATACTTTCACAAGGTCAAATGCGCTAATCTTTCTCATGACATGTGTGTCAAACTCCGGTTGAGCATAGCTACAGAAATCTACAGTGCAGTTTTTCTGCTTTATCACACTTGATCAGGTTTTAATTAGCCCAATTATCAATTTACAAGATGTATCAGATGGGTTATAGGAAAAATGAATTGGCTGTTGCCTCAAGTTTGACAGATTTGATTCATGCTGATGTTATCAGAATGTACAGGAATCTGGAAGAGGAAAACGTGCCATCGGGTACTTGCTTATTCCTATTATTTCTTGGACTCATTTGACCAAATAGAAGAACATAAACTGATACAATGAGCCAGAAAGAAAAACAAATTGGTTACACTATCATGCATATGCATATTTACAGTGAGTACGAAAAGTATTCAGACACCCTTAAATTTTTACTCTTTGTAACATTGCAGCCATTTGCATTTTTTTCATTAATGTACACACATCACCCCCATATTGATAGAAAAACAGAGAATTGTTGATATTTTTGCAAATTTATTAAAAAAGAAAAACTGAAATATCACATGGTCCTAAGTATTCAGACCCTTTGCTGTGACAATCAAAGATTTAACTCAGGTGCTGTCCATTTTTCTGATGGTTCTACACCTTCATTTGAGTCAAGCTATGTTTGATTATACTGTTTGGACTTGAAAAGCCACACACCGGTCTATATAAGACCTTACAGCTCACAGAGCATGTCAGAGCAAATGAGAATCATGAGGTCAAAGGAACTGCCTGAGACAGAATTGTGGCAAGGCACAGATCTGGCCATGGTTACAAAAAAATTCTGCTGCACTTAAGGTTCCTAAGAGCACAATGGCCTCCATAATCCTTAAATGGAAGACATTTGAGACGACCAGAACCCTTCCTAGAGCTGGCTGTGTGGCCAAACTGAGCTATCTGGGGAGAAGAGCCGTGGTGAGAGAGGTAAAGAAGAAACCAAAAATCACTGTGGCTGAGCTCCAAAGATGCAGTTGGAGAATGGCAGAAAGTTGTAGTAATTCAACCATCACTGAAGGAAAAAAAAAACCCTGAAGGAATCCAAGATGGTGAGAAATAAAATTCTCTGGTCTGATGAGACCAAGATAGAACATTTTGGCCTTAATTCTTAGCGCTGTGTGTGGAGAAAACTAGGCACTGCTCATCACCTGTCCAATACAGTCCCAACAGTGAAGCATGGTGGTGTCAGCATCATTCTGTGGGGGTGTTTTTCAGCTGCAGGGACAGGACGACTGGTTGCAATCGAGGGAAAGATGAATGTGGCCAAGTACTGGGATATCCTGGATGAAAACCGTATTTCCGTATTTATGGCTATATTAGATCAAAAGGGTGCTTCCACTAAATACTGAGCAAAGGGTCTGAATACTTAGGACCATGTGATATTTCAGATTTTTTGTCAATATCGGGTGCTGTGTGTATATTAATGGACAAAAAATGAACTTGAATGATTTTAGCAAAGGGCTGCAATATTACAAAGAGTGAAAAATTTAAGGGGGTCTGATTACTTTCCATACCCACTGTATATATAATTAACTTGTTCAAGAGAAAATCAGGAGAATTACATGTCACTTTAGCACAAAATCTAGTATTATAACAAACCTGGACTAAAGTGAAAGGGACTATGGTGTCAATTAAAGTGCTTACCTCTCTTTTTATGAGTGAATGCCAAATCCAGATCAACATTCCTCCTACCACTCTGAAATAGGTCAGACACATGTTACATAACCCTGACTCACTCACACAAGCACAAATATAATAATGAAGATGAAATGGCAAGTGTGTGTGAATAGCCTTACCAGTGAGTATCCCTCCTCATCAGACTCTGGTTGTGACAGGTCAGATTCACTCCTGGACTTAGTAAGTCTGTAACTTGGACTGCTTTGAACCGAACGGCTCTCAGCAGACAAGCTCTCACTTCTACACACACATACACACACATACACAAACACACACAAACTCTTCTATAAAACAATATTGACCCAAATGTGAATTGCATAATGCTTTACGGTTACTGGTATCATTATGCAAATGATGGTTGGTTTAAAATGAAACTTCTACATAAGGCCCATAAAACATGTGGCAACAAGAGTGAGGCTGTTCAGATGTGGCACCTGTAAAGTAGGTCAGGTATGTTTGTAATGATTGAGTGAAGAGCAGCAATTCCTAAACCACAGGTTGTAAAGATTATGCTGACAGCTGATCAGAAGTGAAATAGCAGATGGTGTTAAATGTGTAGTAGCAGAGTATCTCTCACCTCGTCATGAATGCACTTCCCTCCTGTGTGGTGCTACCTGAGGGAATGTGCTGATTGGTCTGCTGCATGAGCGGTGGACTGACAGCCAGAAGAAGCATAGCACATCGGTGAATTATGCCATTGCAGGCGGTAGTGTAAAGATCTTGCCCCTCCTGTAGGCCAGTGCTATTCTTGCACTCCTGACCGGGCTGCACAGGCTCCTCTTGAATGCTGACACTTCCTGCCCGTTCTCGTTCTCGGCCACGCACCACCTCCCGTGCTGAGAGGAAACATTGAAAGATTTCTGCGTCCACCAAGACACAGTACATAGAGCAACTGGGTTAGAAAAGCAGCAAACAATTTGGCCACACTGTTAGAACACCACAGCCGGGTTTGGTCATGATGCCACGTTGCAACAGTCCCCTGTCCAACTTCAAGCATCCCTGCACTTTTGCATGTTCCTTGTTCAAATACACCCAGTTTAATTTCACTAGGTTTATTTTCAGTCTTTAGCCTGAAGGAACATATTTAGGTACTTAACCTCTTCGTGCCATGGAATTCTGGGATCTACATGAATTTAAAGAACAGCTGGGGGAACATTTTTGTCAGCTATCCCATGCAACAGGAACAAACCAAAGTCTCTTTAGTTGTGACCAAATACCAATGAATGAGCAAGCATGCATAAAAAAATCTGACAACTGGGGTAAATTCATGTAAAACACAGCTTCTTTTGGCTTACTATTTAATGAGAAATAATTTACTGATTGTGTGAGTAAAAAACAAACTAAAACAGTCTAACTTAAAGTTACTATACGTTGGCCACCACCAGATAAATAAACCACCTCCAATTAAATTAGTTAATTTTGTGATCAGAAAACTGATACAAATTCTCATTGGCAGCCTTTGTAAAGATGGCAAAAAAACAGTCACTGACAAAATGGATATGATAGTATAAATAAAAATCTAGCATTAATGTTTTTTTGTTTGAAATGTGGAAAGTGTGTAAGTATGTTTAATGTGACAAGTGTCTGAAATTGCTAACAATCATACGTTTTATCAGATTTGATTAAGTTATTATAATTTATTAGAAGGAACAATGAATCGATCTAATCGATAAAAATTGATTACTTAAAGTTGGCAACGCATTTCATAAAGATTCGATGCGGAGACGTGTGATTATTTAAAAAAATAAAAACTTTAGTTGAGCGTGGAGCACACTCGGTCTCTCTCGCGCGCACATGGATGCTAGCTAAGTTAGCGCCTCGCAGAACGAGTGGAGCAAACATTTAAACAAACAAGTGGAGTATTTCACACTAAATACACAGAAAAAGTGTGTTAACTGCAAAATATGCAAAGCGACATTGCACGAGAGCAGCATGGCAATGATCCAGCACCTGAATGATCCAACAGCAGATAAGTCACTAAACAACCCTACTTTGAGTTGTTTTTTCGAAGAAAAAAAAATTCTTATGCTATTTCATGTGTCTAGTAAATGTATCTTGATTTAAGATTTTTTTTTGCAGTGTATATTCAGTGCTTTGTCCCATATAGATTATTATTGACAAATATATTTGCGTGTCTTGTATTTTTATAGCACTTGGTCATCTTAAGCTGTGTTTAATTGTGGTGTATAAATGAACCTTGCACTTACTACATTGATGGTAATAATTTAATGATTAAGCTTCAAGTGAACTTGAGAGAGTGTATGAGTGTGTGTGTGTCTCGTCTGTAAGTGCTCTTTGGGTGACTTACCTTTACACACCTAGTAACTAAAACAAGTATGTATGTAAGTTTGTATTTAAAGTTGATGTAAAAATTGTGCTGTTACACACACTCATTATCTTTTTGATTCCAGAACAAACTGCAAACCATGAGATTCCTCTTCATGGGGAATGCATCATGTTCACCACAGCAAGCTGCTGTCTTGACAGACAGTTTCCTCAACATGCTCCTCACGGACATGAGGCTTCAGTCAATGGTTGAAGAGGACAGCTTCACTTAAATTATCTGCACCATGAACCCTGGTTACACTCTGCTTTATTATTATTATAACAGCTCAAGGAGCAACATGTTCGTGCACTTTCTAAAGATTTTAGTTCTGTTTTAGTTCTGGTTCTTGTTTATCAGATTCATCGATTAATTGAAAAAACAATTGACAGATGAATCGATTATTAAAATAATCGTTAGTTGCAGCCCTAATTAGAAGTGTTCAGGAATATAACAGACATTATTTTAAGGAAACTTTTACTTGTGTAAGTATTCCTGTAAACCAATGTACTTGCATATCTATGTTCAAGTATATTAAAATGCATACAATGCTATTTGGAAATCTGCCAAAGCACCAGCCAAGACTATATAAGCAACAAAACAGACTCCAAAAATGTGTCTACATATGCACATGCATGTGCATGAACTCACTTCCTGCAGTCATGACCTCATGCTCCCTCTCCTCCTCCTCTTCTTCCTGCTCCTGGTGTCCCTCTTCTCTTTCTCTCTCTCGGTCGGCACGTTCCTCCAATTCTGCCTCTTCATCAATGGTGCGGGTAAAGGAATGCTCCTGTGGGTCCAGCTCCACTGACTCTACATTATCAGAGATCTGCAGAAGAAGCATACAAAAGTTTAAAAGATATTTGGATATATAAACAGGTAAAAGCATAAAGTATTTGCATATGTAAGACTAGGGATCTGATTGCTTATGTTCATACCCTGCGCTCTCTGGATGATGAACGGGTTTGGGTGAGCTCCATGTTTTTGCAGGCCAGCAATCGATTTCGTACCTTATACACACTGCGATACACCTCAGCCAACAGCTTACATGGCTGATATCTATCACAACACACCATAAAGAAAGCTCAGCAAGCGATTGATGTATGGTTTAAACATAACACATACATTATTAGGTAATTAAAAAATGCTTACAAACAACCACAGACAGCTTAAAAATTGCTATGTATACTGTACTATTTGTATAGTATTGTCTTAGGCAATCATGAAATTGTTTAAAATCATTATTTATTCTAAGAAGTTAGTGTGTTTGAGGACACTGTCAGATGAGTCATGAAAGTGTGCAAGCCATAATTACATAATTGACAGGTATGTTTAGCATTAACAGCAGTATCATGATTATGTGTGTGTACAAAGCTTAAGTTAACATGGCTATAGAAATAAAACAACAATGTATTGTTTATTTGCTTACATATTCTTAAACAAATGAATGCTCAGTGCCCTTATATCTAGTTTTACATATTATTTCAATTAGCATAAGAATTACAAAGGTGTATGTGATTGTCAGTGTTTGAGTGGTACAAACAAAAGAGGAAACTGTTAAAGATTTGTAGTGTGTAACTATCTTACCTGCCCTCACCACTAGCTTGGTCTAGGAGCCCTGTGTGTTTCAGCAAGGCTGCCAGAACAAAGCGGGACACTGTATCCAACAGAGCCTCGTTACTTAAAGATGCACTGTCCCAGTCTAAATGCAAAACACACACATTCAAACACACATTATATATGATGGATTTCTAGAATACAGCTTTTAGAAGGATGTATAATGATAATGTAGCTGCCTCAAATCCAGTTTCTTGTCTTGGATTTTGTAGTCGCTAGATATTTTAATCTGTTTGGTCAATAAATTACATCAACAGTTCAGATGAATACCAGTGATTCCAAAATCCAAGAAACTGCAATTTGGGTTCCAGAGTTGAAGTACTTTTCTCTAGTACATGCATGACGTGTATATATCACCTTTGCTGATTGCATAGTCCTGCATGTTTATCCACAGGCTGTGTGTGGGTTCCTTGGTGGAGCCAAGAGCCAGGTCCACTAATACACTCATGTCAGTACGCAAAAGACAGTCGAAAGGCTTCTGCTCTTCATTCCCACACAAAGCCACCTCCAGAAGAGAACTGATGCATGTGTCTATAACAAATACACATTACATAGAAGAAACTGTGTTTAGTGTTCTGTTTATTTGTTATTGTTATGTGTGTATTTGTTATTGTTCATGCCCGTGTTTACCTAGCTGTGGTATGTCTGTCTCCAGGCCATTGCTAAACAACGGGGTTTTGAGCCAGTATGCTGTATCTTGTTCTTCTGGTGAAGGTGAGGTGCCTTGCAGCATGCCACCAAGGCAGCGGCCAACAAGTAAAGCCACTGTACGCTCCAGATCCACAAGCCACACCCAGCACTGTGCTGGGGCTGACACACAAACGCATACTGGCTCCACCAACTCTGGGGTTCCTGCAGTGAAAAAAATATTGATTAACTCAGTGTATTTGTATAGCAGTATTAACAATGAGCATTGTCACAAAGCAGCTTCACAACAACAAATTCAGTTACACTCTTCGTAATGTTTTTTTTTTCTCTAGGAAATTTCCTTCTGAACTTTTTTGTGTGTCAAATTGGTAGCTCTGTTACTATCGCTTCACAAAATGTTTAAAAGCAGCAGACTGATTTAATTTTCCAGTTAAAAATATTTCCACACTTCTGACATTTGAAAATGTGCTGCCACTAAACTCTATTTACAGCACCTTTACAACAAATAACAGTTTTACAGCAATAAACAAATCAATCATAATCACATAGCAAATGTTCAAAAACTGAAGGCAAGAAGAAGTTAGAAAGGTTTAAAAATGTATATCTGACCATGAAGGGGCCACTGTAGCTCTTGGTCTTCTAATGGAGCTGCAGCTGGCAGCAGTCGGTTAAGACGGTCTAATGGAGGCAGAAGGTCTAAAAGGAAACTTAGTAGCGGTCGAGCCACCCAGACAGGTAACAAGAGCAAAGATGTCACAATCTGACACAGCATACTGCCAGCCGCAGACACGTAGATCACATCTACAACACACACACATGCACACAAATTGAGTATACATGAGCTGTATTTGCCATGAGAGAAGAAAATCAATATATTTGGATGTCTGGATGTGTTATATTGTCTGTGAATGCGACCATGTCATTACCTCGCAGTTTTTCACGCACACTGCCATTTCCAGAACTTTCTCTCAGAAGCATAGCTGAGCGAGTAAAGATGTCTGTGGCATGAGGTAACAATAACTGCAAGTGTTTATGGAGTAGAGCAACACTACTAGAGCCCTGTCAAAGACAACACGGACAACAACCCAGTCACTCTGAAAATGCACTGAAGATGGACAAAATAATGTAATTTATTTTCAAAGCATGTGTGCAAGTATCTACCTCTACAACAGCGTTAATATGGCAGTAAGCAAGCAGTTGTTTCTGCAAAGAACAGAGAAGTTCATGAAGGTGGGCTGGCTGATTGCTGTCTGATGAAGATGTGCCCTGCAGCTGCTTATCACTGTTCTTCTCCAACTCTCCAAATGCCTGATCCTGTTAATGCATGGGGTTGGATGGGGGGATTAGTGAGAGATCAAGAGACAGCGAGAGAACGAGAGAATGAGATAGAGAGAGAGAGACATTCTATTAACAAACCAACCAAAAAAAAAAACAGGTACATTGTTCCAAAATAAATGAAATGCTGAAATGTCAATTGATTTGAAACTGCTACACACTAACCGTGTAGAAGCCAAGATTCCTGAGTAGAGTTTTCATGAGGATCTCTGCAAGATGTGTGTCTGGATGTGCATCAGGGTGTGTCCCAGGGGTGTGTGTGGAGTCTGAAGGCAGTGTGAGGGGCTCAGAGGCATCTGGAGGAGAGCTGTAGCCAAGCAGTGATGCTACATGGGTGTGATCCTGAAGACTGGTTAAAATTATGTCCAACTGCATCCTCTGCAGTATACAGGAAAAATGTTAGCATGCTCCTAACAAATATTCTAAAACACTTGTTCAAACAATCAAATATAACACCTTTTGTTTGGTGTTATCACAGACCAACACATACCACTGAATATAAACATTTTGCGTTATTTAATGCATTCTTGTTTTACAGCAGAAATATCAGAGTACAGAGGCAAAGCAGAATGTTTTTAAAAATGTTTTTAGTTTGACAATAAACAAATGGCAAATCCATGGGAGAATTTGAGACAGCCATGCGTTATTGCTGATGGCAAGTAACAAAAAACAAACTTGAAGTTTAAAAATAAATTAGTTTTATATGTGCATGAACGCTGCTGTGTGGAGGATGCTAACAATGCAGTGTTACAGAAAATGTGCAAGTTAATGCATTACAGCACTAGAGAGAAATGTGCATGATACACAAACAAAGACACACCTGTCCTTTGGAGAGACTCTCCCAGCGGTCAGGTCCTTGAGGAAGAAGTGAATGTAGAAGCTCCATTCTCTCCCTCAGAGGAGGCAGCAACATTGTGGCACCAACAGATAGAGTTTCAATGACAGCCTTGAACACAAACGTATGCTTCAAAATTAACCCTTAAGATTAGCATACATAAAAAACAGAAAACAGAAACCAATCACACAGGCACACACCTCCTGAATTTCATCAGGCACTGATGCATCCATTAGTCTAAAGAGCAAGTTGCGGAGGGGTCGTGCTTGTCTCCCCAAAATGCTAGTAGCCACACCTCCAGCCAGTGCCAGAGCCAGGTGATTGGACAGCAGCCTCAGGCACAGTTTAAGGAAGTTATGATGCTCTCTGTGGAACAGTAAATACATGAGACAGAAACAAACTTCTCAAAGCAATAATTACTTTTTAACACATTACTTTAATTCCACTACTTTTGGCAAGCACAAATAACACAACTAACATTTCATATTAAAAAGACAAAAACTGAAACGTAAACACATGGCTGTTTCTTGCTACTTTTGTCATGTAATACTTATATGGCTATGTACACTAACAGATTTCAAGTGAACATTTAGAAATAATGGAAAATTCACTTCAATAGTACCTACTTATTTCAAATTAAATGGCAAACTCATTTCTGAAACAAGGATATCTAGTAATAATTAACTATTTTAAAAAAATCTAATACAACAAAAAAAACTACTTTCACACTACATAATGGTCATGACATACTTGGAAGATGGGAAAGGCAGCGGTGGAACCTCATTATTTATGCCATCACAATATCGCTCCAGAAATGAGCGCAGGTGAGAAAAAGTACTCTCCTCCAGATCTACACAGTAAGGTCTGTGCCATGCCACCACTTGCCTGCACAGAACCACATACCCACAACTTGGTAATGGAAAATACATGACAATGCCCAAAATAATCTTATATTACCTTTCAACAGAAATGATTATAATTATATATAGTTAGAAAACCAGGGCTTACCTATCTCTAGGCAAGGCAGTCCAGGCCAGACTATGAGAAGTCCCAGCAGAAATCTGCTGAATGGCCACTCCATCTAAACCAATGACTTTCTTGGGTTTGGTGATAGGACCGGTAGAGTTACCTTGACCACACTGGCCCATAGAGTTATTACCCCATGCATAAACTTCATTGTCTACAAAACACGCAGTAACATTAATATTAGTTTTGACCACAACAATCTCTTAAAACTATTTCTATTTAGCCTTTATAATGGCAATACATTTTATTTCCTGGAAACCCCCTTTTTTTTTTTTTACACATATCTGAAACAAATTTTGCAGTTCCCTTTTACAGTAGTACTTCTGCTACTCTAACAAACCTCATCCACATCCAGAACACCATAATGCATTAAGCTTCTACAAATCAATATGAAGTAGTTTAAAATGAAAAATAAATCAATAATGCATTGTACAAGTTTGAAATGGAAAATGTAATGATAAAAATTATTGTACATATATAGAGTATTCCAAGTTAGAGAATGAGTTGGATGTAATATTTTACCATGTGACAGTGCTAGACAGTGACTATCGCCTATGGAAATGTCTACAACTCGGGTGGTAGCCAACTCCTCAATCAACTTTGGTCTCAGAGCAGTGGCTTCAGATGATCCACAACCTAGACAGGCACCACAGCCCCAAGCATATACCTAAGAGGGAAAAACACATGTGGTCAAACAGTTGAATAACAAATGATGTGTATGAATAGCCTATGTCTTCAAAAGAGAGGCTTACCTGTCCAGTAGAGGTAAGAGCCAGAGAAGACTGGCTACCAGCGCACACTTTACGGATGAACATGCCTTGTAGAGCCTCCACCACTTTGGGTTTGTACACACGATTAGTGTCACCATGACCAAGCTTACCTGCAAGAGAAAAACAGAAAGACACACACATAAATATTGTACACCATTCACAAAAGTACAGACCAGCACAATGGACCTTTGGAGAAGTTCTTGCAAACCACAGTGGAGTGCAGTTAACCTGAAAATGTTTCCAACTGGACTCACCATTGTCTCCTCCCCCAAAGGACCAGACTGTTCGGCCATCTTTTGACAGGGCAATGGTGTGGGAACTCCCACAGGACACCTCACCAACATTACTAATATCCTTCACAAGTGTGGGAATGTTCCTGCTGTTGCTATCACCATGGCCTAAAAAAAAACACATTACTGAAACATCATACAAACGGACATTTTAA
Source organism: Lepidarchus adonis (assembly GCA_037576955.1). Classification (NCBI taxonomy): domain Eukaryota; kingdom Metazoa; phylum Chordata; class Actinopteri; order Characiformes; family Lepidarchidae; genus Lepidarchus; species Lepidarchus adonis. The sequence goes on from JBBIGC010000039.1 coordinate 7,230,671, forward strand.
ACCAAACAATGTACAAACAATTAGAAAATTAGAAAGAAAATCATAGATAAGCATGTCAAAGGTAAAGGCTATAAGACCATCTTGAAGCAGCTTGATATTCCTGTGACTACAGTTGCACATATTATTCCGAAATTTAAGATCCATGGGACTGTAGCCAACCTCCCTGGACGTGGCTGCAGGAGGATAATTGATGACAAATCAAAGAGACGGATAATACGAATGGTAACAAAAGAGCCCAGAAAAACCTCTAAAGAGATCCAAGGGGAACTTCAAGCTCAAGAAACATCAGTGTCAGATCGCACCATCCGTCGTTGTTTGAGCCTAAGTGGACTTCACGGGAGATGACCAAGGAGGACACCATTATTGAAAACAAATCATAAAAAAGCCAGACTGGAATTTGCCAAACTACGTGGACAAGCCACAAAGATTCTGGGAGAATATCCTATGGACAGATGAGACAAAAATTGAACTTTTTGCCAAGGCACATCAGCTCTATGTTCGCAGATGGAAAAATGAAGCATATCAAGAAAAGAACACTGTCCCTTCTGTGAAACATGGAGGAGGCTCTGGTATGTTATGGGGCTGCTTTGATGCATCTGGCACAGGGTGTCTTGAATCTGTGCAGGGTACAATGAAATGTCAAGACTATCAAGGGATTCTAGAGAGAAATGTGCTGCCAGTGTCAGAAAGCTTGGTCTCAGTCGCAGGTCATGGGTCTTGCAACAGGACAATGACCCAAAACACACAGCTAAAAACACCCAAGAATGGCTAAGAGGAAAACATTGGACTATTCTAAAGTGGCCTTCTATGAGCCCTGACCTCCATCCTATTGAGCATCTTTGGAAAGAGTTGAAACATGCTGTCTGGAAAAGGCAACTGGAGCAGTTTACTCATGAGGATTGGGCCAAAATACCTGCTGAGAAGTGCAGAAGTCTCATTGACAGTTACAGGAATTGTTTGATTGCAGTGATTCACTCAAAAGGTTGTGCAACAAAATATTAAGTTAGGGGTACCATCGTTTTTGTCCAGGCCTGTTTCATGAGTTTATTTTTTTTAATAATTCTGTTGAAAATCAATGTCTGACTTTCATTGGTTACATTTCAGAGAATTTTTTATTTATTATTACTTTTGTCAGATTAAAGTTATTTTTCATTGACTGAAGGATACCAACAATTTTGTCCACATGTGTGTATATGGGAAAAGCCTGGATACTTACCAAGTCTTCCAAAGTCACCTTCTCCCCATGTATACAGTTCACCATCCTCACTAACAGCTGCACTGTGTCTGTAGCCTGCTGACACACAAACCACCACCTACACAAGAGAGAGAGAGAGAGAGAGAGAGAGAGAGAGAGAGAGAGAGAGAGAGAGAGAGAGAGAGAGAGACAATTCTGTGGTCTATATATAGACATATATAACTAAAAAGTTGCATAATTTTAAGTTTCTCTTCACTAGGTTAAAATTATTTCAAGAAGACACCACTGAGTTTGGCAAAACATGACTTCAGCCAGAAATGCAATTCAGCCAGCGGGGAGAGGGAAAAAACATAAGCTCAGAGACATGGACAAGTCTTACAGACAGCTGTGGGGAAATATTATATTGCATAAATTATGCAACAAACACTGTGTACATTCTTTGCTTTAATCTCATCATCTTCTCATTTCACATCCTATGTGCTGAAGTACAGAGGCAATATAACAACAGTGCTCAAATTAAGAGCTTTTGAAAGAGCTTTTAAAAAATGAAATTAAAATTATATTATATTAATTACTGGTTTCTATTGGAATAACTTAAAACCTGTATTGAAAAAGTCTAAAAACAAAATCACGTAAAACTTAACAAAACAGTATTTATTCAAGTAATTGCACATGTGTGAGTGTGTGAAAGGTGTATAATAACACAACTGACAAAATCTATTTCATTCTGATAAGCCATTCAAAGGAAGTTAACCATGCTTGTGAGTGCAGGGGGTCTTTAATACCTTTCCTTGCAGAGGTCCTTGAATGAGTTTGGGGTATTTCTGAGTGGAGCTGTTGCCATGACCCAGTTTTCCATAGTCTCCATCACCCCAACTGAACACCTCCCCTTCACTTGTGAATGCCAGTGTGTGACCATCTGAGCCCTTGGATGATGAAACCTTCTTTATAGCACGGTGGGGCTCAAAGGTTAGCTTCTTAAGAGTGGACTGGTTGTTGGAATCGCCTAGTCCCAGGCGGCCATAGCTCCCTTTCCCACATGCCCGTACAGAACCATCGGAAGAGATGACGAAAGTGCAGTACTGCCCAGCCTCTATCTGAGATTACAAACAATGCAGCACAAACACTACAGTAATTATATCTTTCAAGACAAAGGCAGAGAGTTACTTTTTTTCAATCACTACTTTTAATCTAATTAGTTCTTTAGAATGCGCCAACAAATATTTCAACATTCGTTTGTTTTTGGTGCATTAGGTGAATTGTACTAGTATATTGGAATTATTGGAAGTATTATTGGAAACGTAAACAACGTAAAACGTAAAACAAGTAGTTCAATCACCACAATGACAAAAAATGTATCAAAATACTAAATATAAGAAATAAAGAACTTATTTGTGTATTTACTGTTTGAGCATCACTGAAGCTGGGTGCTAGTTTAGGCTGCAGAATCTTCTCCTGAGTTCCCTCCACAAGCTGGTGGCTGCTGTTACTGCCCCACACATACACTTCACATGTCTCAGAAACCATGGCTGCTTCGCCTGTCTGGATGCTGTCTGGACTTGCACATGTCCTTGAGTAATCTGACGCCATGCGACAAACCTGTGACACCATCATAGCAAATCACAAACCAAAAAAAGAATATACAATGTGTTCCACGCTTAAGCAAATACCTTAAGAAAATCTTTTCTAGTTCAGGCTAGGTTTTACCTCTTCAAACAGGCAAAGTGCAGCCTCATATAGGGAGCACAGACCATCTGGTGTGCGAGATGGCTCCCTCCATTGACTCCGGTCTGCAGATGAACCCTGGAAAACAGTATAGCATTTCAATATTAGTATGAATTATCAATTTCAAATTCAAACAAAAAAGTCCTGCTTCCACTGTAAACAGGTTAAATAATTAATGCCAAAAGTGTAATTCAATTCAATTAAAATATATATTTATAACGAATGACTCAAAAAACTGTTTTACTGTTGGCGCAAAGCAGCTTCACAAAATCCGGGTGCAAGCCCCTAATGAGCAAGCCAAGGGTGACAGACGTAAGAAAAAAAAACTTGGAGCTGGAGGAGGAAACATTGGGAGGAACCCATGCTCCTCTGGTTGACACTGGATAGCAACAAGAAGGGAAAAATATAATTTAAAAATAAAAAACAGTCTCAGCTTGTGAAAGTGATGTTTTTTAAGGTCTATAACTTTTCTGGCTAGAAGGTGGGCAGTGAGAGGAGCACATGGAGGTGGGCCGTGGTAATTAAACTTGACTGAAGATAGATGAGGAGGAGGCCCCACTGTGGACAATCTGTTCAAGAGTGCAGGCTGGCTGAGCAGGTTTAGTTAAAAGGAAATCAACATACAAATTTCTAAAAATAAAATCAGTGGGCTTGACTGGCCTGCCAGCAGTAAAGATCTGTATGATATTCAAAATATATAGCGTGTCATAAAGAGGAGAATGAGACGTGGAAGTGGAAGAAGTATTGTATCTACTTGCAGAATTGCAACAGCTCCCCTCAGTTCCCAAATGATTAAACAGTGAAATTAAAGTGAAAGGTGATGTAACACAATGGCCTTAAACATGCCTTTAAATGTACTGAAGACAACAAATTCTAAATGTGTCTATAATTAGAAAATACATTTACATTAAGTTTTTACTTTAATCAGAAAGTTCAATCACATTCATAGGTTTACTGCAAATGATGAAAAATCAAACATTTCTGTAAATGGGATTTGTATGTAATAGACTATAATTTTCAACAAGTTATATAATGTAAATAGTGTAAGGAGAGTGAATGACGACTGTGCTAATGAGTAAGACAGAAACTACATACCAGTGAGCGTCTCATCTGCATGAGAATGTTCATAAAGCAGTCATATCCCATCAGGCCCTCCTGGCTTTGCACAACCTGGCTGGGCTCCAAGCTGCTGACTCCTGTTGAGGCAGCCAGTGCCATCTCCACCCACTCTAGCAGGTAGCGAAGGGAGCCCCTTTGAGCTGCCAACCCTAGAAGCAGCTCACACGCCAATCTTCTGCCCACAACGTCGGCCCCTGAGTGCCGTGTGGTCACACCCTTCAAAAACGTGGTCACCTGGGCCAAGCAGTCTAAACCCATGGTTGGAATCTTGCTTTCATTGGCCAGTGAGAGTGGTGGCAAAGAGCCCACCACCTCAATGGCAGTAGTGATGACATCATTGCAGAGGTTAAGGCCAGGCCCTGTGGGAGGCAGTGTCCAGCTCTGTCGTAGTAAAGCAAAGAGAAGGCTGAGGCCTGTCCGCACACCCATTTCAATAAGAGCATCTGTGCTGGAGCGCGGACGCTCGCTGACTGCTTGCAGGTCAGCTGAGCTAAGAGTGCTCTCAGGTGAGTGCTGCTGCTGTTTAACCTTGCCCTTGTCATGGTATTTATTGGAAAGTGCATAAAAGATTCGCTGCAGGACCAAAAGGCGCTTGCGCAGGGCAGAGGCGAAGGGTGAGTCGGAACATACCGTTTTGGCGAGAGCCAGTTGGCTGGCTAAAAGCGCATCCAGGTAGTGCTCTTGCTCGTCACTGGACAGACATTCCCTCTCAAAGTCTGGCAGCTGGGGCCCTTTCAAGCATAGCACCTGCTGGGGGAGCAGAACAACTTCTTTATTGGCCAGGAGCTTGGAGTAGAGCAGGCCCACGCCCTCACGCGTGGAGATGGATTCACTGTCTTCAGTGATCCAGGAACTGTTCAGATGCTCCAACCATTTCAGCTTCACTGGTGGGATCATTGTGGCCATGGTACTACCTCACACACATACAGTCACACCTAGCAAATGTCCACAGACACAGACATGTTAGTTATATAGTTGTACAGAAATAAAAGAAGAATAAGCATCACAAATCTTTGTATAATTGTAACAAAACTAGTACACAAAGATCTCCATTCAAGCAAATGGGTAAATCAGTTCTTATATCAGTATGTAATAGCGTCTTGTTAATATATATTACACTGCATTCTATTGAACAAATGGTAAAATCCATTCATGTAACATGGTTATTTTAGAATAATCTAAGAACAAACACTTCAAGAATGAATCATCCCCATGCATTTTAATTTGAGTAAAATTTAATTCTTCAAAAGTCTGACACAAAGTGTTATATAACATGTGCCACTTTCGCACAACTGTGCTTAAGGAAGTTCCTCAATAAAAGGACAAGAAGAGACTTGCTTTTTCCCCTAAACACATGGAAATTACCTAGTATTACAGGTAGTGAGCTAATGTGCTGAACTTCTTCCAGTTCCTTGTGGCAAACCACTGATTATTAACTTGCCTATCAAGTCAGCATATTTTTCATAAGTAGGTTAACGCTCAGAACTGGGCTTGACCTGATTAACCCACACTTATACACAGCTTTGTCTGTTATATAAGACAAAATCACTTGTGAGTTTGAACATCTTTCAAAATATTTAAAATGCTAGTGAAATATGTGTGATCAGAGGTCACTACTGTATTAAGCATACTGTTTTGGTAGACATACCACACACATCTGTGTTCATATACTTTCATATGGACTGCATTACTTACCCCCAGTTTCACATAGAGACAAAGCAAACCTGTTGAAAAGGTGATCTATGAAGAAGTGGTAATATCTAGAAAAGGTGTCATGGTCTGAGCCACATTTCAATTTGCTAATAACATTTTGTTGCCTGCGACGTTACGTGGTTAGTTCCTAAGTCTGCCTATATGTGCATGTTCTGTAATTTAGACAACCCAACAGAGTATCTACAAAACTGAACATTTTACAAATAATGTAGTTGTTAGCTTGCAATATCTGTTATAGCGTTAGGCAGCCAACTTACCAGCCCTTTTCAGCTTGCTAAAACCATAACCAAAGGGAACTGCGCATGCTACAGTTAATAATGTCCTTCTTTGGATAACGAAGTGTCTACACAACCATTACCTCCGTGACTAACAACAACAACAGTTGAATAATGAGAAAAAAATTGTAGTTTACATTATCACTTCAGTAGCTAGCTAAGCCATGTCAACACCAGTGTTGACGGAGCTAGCTTTCCGCTAATGTTAGCTTGGGAACGTTGATTGTGAGCAAGAAAAGAAAGACGAAAATGCATCTTATCTTAAATCAGTCGGCAGACTGTGTTATGTGCTTGTGCCAGTGTGACAAAACGTATTTAAATAGCCTGTTGGCTACCTAGGTGTGCATCCCCAGGAACAACAAGCAACCAGGGATGGTTAGCCAACAAATAACGCCAGAAGTGAGAAGCTTAGCTTAGTTAGCTCAGGCTGCACACTCCTGGAGCTAAACGACTGGTAACCACTCAGTCAGTTCCTGTTTTTTTTTTTTTTTTGCTATAATGAAGGGTAATCCTGGAAACGGTGAACGCTGTCTGCGAATAACCAACAAACGGGTGACTCACCCAGGCAAGACAACAGCCATTAGGCGTCAGGTTGCTAGGAAGCTAACTCGCTAACGTTAGCCAGCTGGCTGCCAGGCTGTACCGATAGCTGTCCCTGTCGTTGGACTTTATGAGTCAGCTCAGCTGCTGCTACTGCCCGGGTTAACCCCAGCCCTGACACAGCAGCCGCCCATCAGATCACACAGTAAATGTTACTTTTGCCTTCTGCATACCTAGCCTCTGATAGCAGACGAAACACATGTTAAACTGACCGAGGCCTTAACCTGTCTTCTGTTTCAGAAGCAAAATCAGTAAAAGATGAAAGTGCAGCTTACCACAACCTGTCAGAGGCCTCTTGTGCGTATACACGATATAAACTGAGTTCATGATTCAGCAGGTGTGAGAACCCCTACTTACTACGGTCTTAAAGCAGTGCTAATACTGACTGAGAGGATGATACGTCCTCGCTGTATAAACTCCGAGCCCAGTACAATGAGACTGAAGCCTCTCGGATCCTCTCCCCGCCTGCCCCTGACTGAGCCCCAGCCCCAGCGACCAGCGGCGCACTGACGTGGAGGTGCGCGTGCGTGCGCGTGTCTGGCGAGAGAAAGGGAGAAAGGCCTACAGTATCACTGTAAGCACATGTTTTTGCTGATAATGCACGCTGCCAAGAGACACAGAGGAGCTCTACAATACCATATGTAAGTTTTGGGAAGTGTTAATCCACTGATTTTAAGGGATTAAAGGACATATCATCCCAACGTTTCAGATTTCGGTGGTAGACCAACAGAATACTCTTAGACTGTTTGGGTTGTACTGATTATTACACACACACACACACACACACACACACACACACACACACACACACACACACACACACACACACACACACA
>JBBIGC010000039.1:7238867-7252850 GCA_037576955.1 Lepidarchus adonis
CACCCACACATTACTTGCATCTCATCCCAAGTGCACCACCCACACCACTTGCACCACCCAAAACCACTCTCACACCACCTGCACCCACACACCACTTGCACCACCCGCATCACCCACCGTCACACCACCTGCACCACCTACACAGACCCACACACCACCAGCACCCCCCCTACATACACTACTTGCACCACCAGTACGAAGGCACATCTCTAAATTCCTTCAGGAATTTTTTTTTTCTAGTTTACTTTTACTCTCCCCCTTTTTGTCCACTTCAACACAAACTAGATGGATGGAGTTTAAATCTGGAGACCGTGCTGCTGTTCTGCAAACTGAATCTACTGCCTAGTTCTTTTCTTCTAATGCTTTGGTTCATTATCTTACTGTCTGTCTTTGTTTCTTGTCTTTTCCTTTTGTTTCTGATAGCAATATACATTAGAACTTCATACATTACAGTAGTAATGCATCACAGGGTGTAGGAACAATGTGTTCCAGATCTGCCTTTTTTCACACAAAATAAGGTTAATAATTAAGTCAGTTAATTAATTGACTTCAATTGTTTTTATCTATGAAATTTCCATAATGTGTGTTTATTTATTTTAACCACTTACATTTGATTGTGATGTCTAAAGTCTCAATTATTTTGTTTGGGCTATACTGCTCTTCTTATAACATGCTTAACCCCAACCCCTCGACAAATTGTGTAAACAGCAGAGAACTGTTCAAGTACTCAGGAACATGCCACTAGCCTGCATGCACTGACCTCCCTTTAGACTCTACAAACTCTGTCCATGCATGGTCAGTAGTAGACTACCAAGTAAATGAGTTACTCTAGATACATGAGCCAAGTTTACATAAAACAGTCCTCAAATAATCTGACAGTTATGTGTACATAATCTCCAAACCTAGGCACATTTCCTTTTATGGGGTCTGACCCCCCCAGTGACTCTTGGGGGATGGTAAATTAGAACAATTAAAAATGCATTGGTTTGATATAAAATTGCAGCATTTCAGAAAAAGCAGCACAGAGAAAGGGGAAAGGCTGAGACGTTGGTTTTCAGTATTGTGTATACAAAGGTGTTATAACAATCTTATATTTAGATATTTTCAGTATTAAATAATGTAAATGTTGAATATATTCAGAAGAATTAAAACCATTAAGGATAACAAAATATAAGAAGTAATATTTGTAACAAGTCACTACAGATTTAAAAAGGAATTTATTTACCATAATAAACTTAGAGCACTTGTCAGTAAAATTATGTTGCGCCAATTTATCATAAAAAATGAAACAGTTTTAAAATGGTATATATTGCTTGTATATTGTATATTTTGTATATAGCTGTCATAATAATGATTCCTTAGGGGCAGTGGTGGCCTAGTGGTTAGGACTTTTCCCCTGAGGTCCCAGCCCGGGCACCACTGAGGAACCCTTGAGCAAGGTACCGTCCCCACTTCACTGCTCCCCGGGCGCTGTTGATAGCTGCCTGCTGCTCCATGTGTGATGGGTTAAAAGCAGAGGACAAATTTTCACAGTGGTGTATTCACTATGATCGGAAATCACTTATTATTGTAGGAGATGGATCTTCCAGCAATTTCTTGTGAATGGAATTGAGTCATATTTTAACACAGTTGTATCACATTGAGTCAACACAAATAGACAAAAACTGAGGGTGTGATTCTAGTGTGAACATTGATGACACTATTTCAGATCTGTCAACATTTTATTTGTTTGTAGAATTCAGTATTTGTTCAGGAATTGGATGCATCTCTTTTAGTTCATTTAGAGGCAATACATGTAAATAATAGAACATAGAAAGCATATTTATTTAGCTACAGGTATCAAGAAGACATAAGGTCTAACTTGTGTTCTTGTGCACGAACACCTTTAGAGGGCAGTGGTGATTAATGTTTGCTCATTTAGCTTGAGTGGTTTCTGTCATCGAATTGACAGTAAAATAAGACAAAATCAGTCAATGACAATTATTTATATGACATTTATGTTCCAATTCTGTCACAAGTGTCTCTTGTTTGAGTCAGTCTTTGTCAGTTATCTGTGGTTTCCATCTGTGTTTGTCTGTGGTCATTGTTTTACTTCTGCAATTCTCTCTGTGCATTTGTAAGTTAGTGTTTCGTATTTATGAACTGTAATTTTTAAACTGTTATATCTAGTCATTACCCTTGCACTTGCTTCTAACCAGCATAACATTGCAGACTATTAAAATGTAATCAGGTCTATTTTAGCTGGAGCCAGAGGTATTTCCACAAGGACATCCCTGATATCTGACTAGCCACCTTGTTTTCCACATTAAATTCAAATTTTGCTGGCTGTTTGATGGTGACTGACATTTCTTTTTACCGCTTGTTTCAAATCTAGGATGAAGATAAGAGGAAGAGGAAGTGTTTCTCAAAACACACATCTATACATTATATTCTGCATTACTAAATGAAGTTCTAATTGCTGTGTAAATTTTTAATGAACTATTTAGTGCATTATTGTGCAGTTTGGAGATTTGACTAAAATGTGAGTACTTGGATGCTTAGACATGTCTATAAGCTTTCTCATTTTTCCATAGGGTTAATTAAACCAATCATGGCAGGGGCAGTGGTGGCCTAGTGGTTAGGACCTTGAAATTGGAAGGTCACAGAGGTTGCCCTGGGCACCACTGAGGTACACCCCACATCGCTGCTCCCTGGGCACCATTGGTGGCTGCCTACTGCTCCATATGTGCATGTGTGATGGATTAAGTGCAGAGGACACATTTTGTGGTGGTGCACTGTGTGTGATGGTGTGTTCACAATGACAAATAGTCACTTTCACTTCACTTTCAAAAGAAAGAAAGAGATTTCAGACTTCCCTTTAAAGAAGAACAAACAGGCAAATCACGTGCAAACAGTTTCCAGGCTTAACATCCTCATCCTTTAAATTTTTACTACTAACATATAAAGGCCTACACGGCCTCACCCCCCGAATAGTGAATTAGTGAACTTATCTCTCTTCATGAACCTCCATGTCCTCTTGGATCACTAGATGCTAGATATTTAGCAATTCCTAGAATCCTAATAACTACAGCAGGAGGAAGAGCCTTCTCATACATAGCCTCCCAGCTCTGGAATCATCTTACAGTTACAGTAATGTTTGGGACTCAGACACAAGTCTCTGTTTTTAGGTCAAGGCTAAAAACTTACCTGTTTAGCCAGGCATTTAGTCATTAAAATTACAATTCCTGATAGATGGAGTCACAAAGTTGGGATTTCATGGACATAGAGAATTGGAGTGAACTGTGACACTGGTGCTGTCACCCCAGCACATGTTCTCCCAAGTTTGATGACCGTGGGGTGACTTGGGGCGCTAGAAGTATCTGTCCCTTCAAGTTAGGCTGTTAAAGTGAAGTACAACAGGATCCTATTCGTAGTCCTGCTTTGCACTCAATGTTCATTCTTTAATGTTAGGCTTACGTCAAACAACGCTAACGCTGTTCACTCATCACCGAGGGGAGCTGTCACCTATGTGTTCTGCCTGCCTGACTGACCCTCATCATGGCCCACCTGCACACCAAGGACTGCGGTGCTTCTTTCCATCACTGAGGCTTCCAGCCTGCCCATATTGTCGACTAGATCTTCCACTACACTAGGATCTGCCCTCCTCAATTCTGCGCCCTCCTACTGATCCTTTATTCTCTTCTACCCACCTATCCATCTTGGTCTGGTTTGGCCACCACTGACCACCACCACATGTTCATCTGCTGCCTACACCTCTAGCCATTGAACTCATTAACAATTACAACCACTTATCTTTTTTGACTGTTTACTTATTGCTATCCAGTGTTGACCAGAGGAGGTTGGGTTTCCCTACTGAGCTTTGTTTCCTTCCAAGGTTTCTTCCTCAGTTCAGGGAGTTTTCCTTCGTAGCCTTCGTAGACCTGGACCTTCTAAGCTGCTTTGTGACAACATCTCTTGTTAAAAGATCTATACAAATAAAATTAAATTGAATTGAACATCAACAATCTAAAGAGCAGATGGCTGAGGCTGGTCAGATTTCACAATAACTCTGTCCGCCCCATCTAAATGCTATCTGTGCTTATATGTGGACATTGTTTTACTTCTGCCATTCTCTGCATTTGTAAGTTAGTGTTTATGGTCTTCAAACTGGTTTATGGTTTTTAACCTTATATGTAGTCATCACGCTTCCACTTACTTCCAACCAGCATAAAAATGTAATCAGGACAAGTGTAGTTTACATTCAGGATGAACCCAGAGGGGTTTCCAAAGCAGTACTGGACACCCCTGATATCTCACTAGCCACATTAATTGCCACATTAAATTCTTTATAATAACTCCACCACTGCAATTTTAAATTATCTAGTAAGTCTCCAGTATCTACTGTATGTGAATACATAGTGTGTGAGTGTGTGCACACATGTTCTAAGGTAAAGACACTGGCTATTCATAATGTATTAAATAATTCTATTGATATGACCTTAGTGGATGTGCCAAATTTAAAAACTCTTGGTGAAGTGAATTTGCACTTCTACCTCTATTCAGCAGTTATATGATTAATTCATGTGATTTAGATGTCAGGTTAGGGTTACACATTTTCAGTCTGTGGACGCCCTAAAGCAGTTTGGCCACTCCATATATATATAGTGTTTGCCCACTTCCTGATTTCTTTTTTTTTCTGCCTTTTAAAGGTCATACCACAGCATCTCAATGGGATTCAGGTCAGGACTTTGACTAGGTCTCTCCAAAGTCTTCTTTAGCCAATCAGCGGTGGATTTGCTGGTGTGTTTTGGATCATTGTCCTGCTGCAGAACCCACGTTCGTTTCAGCTTGAAGTCATGAACAGATGACCAGACATTCTCTTTCAAGAGGTTTTGGTAGACAACAGAATTCATGGTTCCATTTATTGCAGCAAGTCCTGAAGCAGCAAAAAGCCTCAGGCCATCACACTACCACCACCCTATTTTACTGTTGGTATGATGTTCTTTTTCTGAAATGTGGTGTTACTTCTACAACAGATGTAATGGGACGCACCTTCCAAAAAGTTGTCTCGTCAGTCCACAGAGTATTTCCCAAAAGTCTTGGGGATCATCAAGATGTTTTCTGGCAAAATGGAGGGGTTGTCATCTTGGCACCCTGCCACGCAGGCCATTTTTGCCCAGTCTCTTTCTTATGGTGGAGTCATAAACACGGACCTTTACTGAGGCAAGTGAGGACTAAAGTTCTTTGGATGTTGTTGTGGATTTTTTTGTGACCTCTTGGATGAATCGTTGCTGAACTCTTGGGTTAATTTTGGTCAGCTGGCCATTCCTGGGAAGGTTCACTACTGTTCCATGTTTTCACAATTTGTGGATAATTGCTCTCATTGTGAGTCCCAGAGTTTTAGAAATGTTTTTATAAGCTTTTCCAGACTCAAAGATCTCAATTACATTCTTTCTTTCTTTCTTATTTGTTCCTGAATTTCTTTGGATCTCATGATGTCTAAAGAGGTGTGATGAACCACTGTTATGTTTTACAAGGAGAGACACAGGGCCACGTGTGTTTGATTTTTTTTTCACCCTTAAAAATAAAATCCTTCACTTAAAAATGCATTACTTTTTTGTCTTTGAGTAATATTTAATTACATTTGTTTGATGATCTGAAACATTTGTGATAAATATGGGAAAAAAAAGAAATTGGTAAGGGCACAAACACTTTCACACCACTGTAGAAAATACCAAATTTCAATAATATTGATAAATATCACAATTAAGACATGTTTTGATATGTAATTTGATGTGACAAAGATTGGTCTGTGTTATTTGTATTATTTATATATTACTAATAATATATTAGTATATTATTACTAATGTAAGCACTTTGATTTATTCACATAAAAAAAGAAACACTGCTGGCACATATGAAGGAGGTCAAGAGGGTAAGAATGTAATTTGGTATACAACTTAATACACATTGCATTTTTTATGCAGCCCTAGGCAACACCAGACAGCCCTAGTGTTAATGTATCATCTCTGCTGGTCCAGGTTAAGGCCTGTCAGCAGTTCCCCACCACAGGTCCTGTTCAGCAGCTCTTTCAGTGCTTCATTCACATCAGTGTTGAAGACGCTGCTGAAGCTGCAGTTTGGGAAACCTCCATTGCCTTCTGCTACCTGGAAGGATCCTACCACCTCCTGCACCCACTGCAGCTCTGCCCCCAGCTCTTTCTGCAGCTCCTCAAAGTGTGCTTGTCTCTCCTTGTAGCGCTCACTAACACGGCAAACAGCAGCCTCCACACTCCTCATGTCCTCCTGCACATTGCGCCTCTGTGCCTCTACCTTGCGGAACTCATAGCGGAGCTGTGACAGCTCATGTCGAATGCTCTCACTTTCCTCTTTGTACCACAGCTCTTTCTCATTGTAAACAGACACCAGAGCATCAATGTCCTCTTGTAGGCCATCGTGGGCTGAAGCCAGCTGAGTGAAAGTGCCCTCCATGGCTGCAATGTCTTCCACCACCTGGGCAAAGCGCTCAAAGTTTACATACGTGTTGTTCGGTGGCATGCTTGAGTGTGACTTGATGGTGTACTCTTTTAGCCGCTTGGTTTTCAACTGCCGCCGCACACGTTTCCTTTCTGGGGCTCTACTAGGTTCCTCCTTATGCTCATTGGACTTTAAAAAGAACCAGAGAATAGAAGAGGTGACAGAGTGAATGAAACAGGGAGGATTGATCTGTAACATACCCAATGTAACAAACCTACACCTTCAACCACTTAAGAGTGGAGAGTGTTTAAAAGTTCAAAACCTACAGTCTACCTCTCAACTGAGGGTTTTTTTTGCGTTCTATTTTTTTTGAGGGAATTGTGGAGTGGGTCTGGCCAAAGGGAGAAAGAACCATGGCAATACAAGCCTACCTTCACGTTCCCACATTCAGAGAATAAAACCAACAAGGTTGGATTTAGAATAGGATAGAATAGGCTTTTATTGTCATTGTACAGGAGTACAATGAAATAGTGGGTGGAAATTTATCTTTAATTCTTTTGGGATACTCTTGCCTGTGGTGAGGACAAGGACTTTATTTGGATTTTTGTGTGTGTGTGGTATGGAGATGTGTGAATGACAAAAACACTGTAAATACACAGGAATAAAACAGATTTTATGTGTTTGGTGTTACTTTTTAAACTGTAGGTCTTGAACTTCTACACATTCCCCACTCTTCTGAGTGCTTGAGGGTGTGAGGTTGTTACAGATCCAGCAATAAGCAAAAGGGGTGTAAAAATTAATCATGATGCTTCGATCAGCAATTCAGCTGCATTGATTTTGGAAAGTAATCATGAATGCAATAAATTAATAATTAACCATTTCAAGAGTTTAGCCACCCCTTGGGACACACATCATCATGTCTGCATGAGGGGTTTTGTAAAGAGGGACTGAGCAAATCAATCATTAGTATGAACAAATGTTTAGGAAATAACACTGCACATACAAAGCACAACCAAAGTACACATTATCCATTCGAGTGATTTGATGTTTGCATCTGTTGCCAGATCTCACCATAATGATAAAAATCTGTTTTATCATGTTTATTAAGCCTGGACTTTATGGAAAGCACACAATCTTTTTTCAGCTTTGATTCATTGGCATGTTAGGATGCATGTGCATTTTACCCTATTGCCATATATTTCCTAATTGGCTGGCTAGAATTATAACAGCAAAACATGCTGCATTCAAAAAATTACACAAAATGTAGTCTTCTTCATTCTAGCTGTCTGATAATATAATGATACCTAGCAAGTGTGACAGACTAAAAGGGACATGTGTCTTAGGGGATGTAAGTGTGAACCATCTAAAATGTAAAGAATTTCCCATGTTTAAGCCAAAAACATTTACGTAAATATTTTAAGGAGTGTATTTAAATCTAAATAAAATTAAATAAAATTAAATAAAATCAAATGAAATTTGAGATTTTTTAAAATAATAATAAACATACCTTGATCCAGGGATGGTTCAAAGCATCCTGTATAGTAAGCCTCTTTCTGTAAAGCAAAAGCACATTTTTTTGTTGTTTTTGAACTGTGGGTTTGCAATTTTTAGGAGGAATTTATTTAATTCAAAACACTCTCCCTTTAACATGGACAGACATCAGCCCTTACTTGGTGTCCTTCTGTAGCAGTTGCCTGATAAAGCTCTTCGCGAGCTCACTGGTGTGGCCAAAAAACTCGTCATCAAACTCGTAGTTCATTGCTGAAATGTTTCCTAAGGTATCCTGCTTAGTCTCTCCTAGGAATGGCGATGCACCACTCAAGCTACAAATACAAATACAAAGTCAGCAAAACAAAAGGCAGTCTAAAATGCAAAAAAATAAATAAATTTCTTTTTAACTTACAGAATATATGTGATCACTCCTATACTCCTACAACAGACAAGCAGCATCCATTAGCTCTGTCAGTAAATATGTGTATATGTTTCACAGCTGAGGTACAATTCATTTAAGAGTGAAACAAAGTCTCACCACATATCTGCTTCTAGACTCAAAGGCTCATAATTCACAATTTCAGGAGCTGAAAAAACAAATGTATAGAAAATCATTCATTTTCCAAACTACTTTATCCATTTTGGGTCACTGGGAAGCTGGAGCCAATCCCAACTGGCTATGGGCCAAGGCAGGGTACACCCTGGGCAGGACACAAACCTATCCTGACAACACAGAAACTACCACACACACTCACACCCATGGGCAATTTAGAGTGCCCCAAATACTGGGGCAGTAGGAGGAAACCCACAGAAATATGGGAGAGCTTACAAAACTCAAGACTAAGACCAAGGACATTCTTGCTGTGAGGAGAGAGCGATAACCACTGCCACATTTTCAATTGTGGAATTCACAACAGATTTCTGGACAGATAAAAGGTGCAAACTATTACGTTTAAAATGTGTTAAAAGTCTTACCCACAAACTCTGGAGTTCCAAAGATATTCTTAAATTCAGCTCCTTCAGCAATTTTGTGAGCCAGGCCAAAATCAATGAGTTTGATCCGTGGCAGAGGCACATTCTTATCAAGAAGCATGATGTTTTCTGGCTACCAATAAAGAAACAAGGGTTACCACACATGCACTGTCCTGCACTTGCACACACACACACACACACACACTCACATTTTGATTAATAAGGTTATCTATCTAAGGTTATCTAACATTAACCTAGAAGTTCAGACGCAATACTAACAAAGGTAAATCTGGACTCCAAACATGTCTTGCTTGATTACCGGTAATTACATATGGGGTAATGGGAGACTGTGCAAATAAAACTATGTATAGTATCTCACAGAAGGTAGTACATCCCTCACAATTTTGTAAATATTTTATTATATCTTTTCATGGGACAACACTGCAGATATGATACTTTGATACAATGTAAAATAGTCAGTTTACAGCTTTTATTAAAGTGTAGATTTGCTGAGAATAACTCAACAAACAGCCATTAATGTCTAAACTTCAACTAAAGTGAGTAAACCCCTAGGTGAAAATGTCCAAAATGTGCACAAAGTGACAATACTTTGTGTGTCCAAAATTTTTCAGCACTGCCTAAACCCTTGAGCATGGAGTTCACTAGAGCTTCACAGGTTGCCCTGGAATCCTCTTCGACTCCTCCATGACATTACAGAACACCTTCCATTTGAGGATGCCCCACAAATGGCCATTTCACCACCTTTACCCTCAGTTTCTTTAGCAAGGCAGTGGTCATCTTGGAGGTGTGTTTAGGGTCGTTATCATGTTGGAATACTGCCAGTTTTTCGAAGGGAGGGGATGTGCTTCAGTATGTCACAGAACATGTTGGCTTTCATGCTTTCCTCAATGAACTGCAGATCCCCAGTGCCAGCAGCACTCATGCAGCTCCAAACCATGACACTTCCACCACCATGCTTGACTGTAGGCAAGATACACTTGACTTTGTACTCCTCACCACGCTTGACACCATCTGAACCAAATAAGTTTATCTTGGTCTCATTAGACCACAGGACATGGCTCCAGTAATCCAAGTCCTTAGTCTGCTTGTCTTCAGCAAAATGTTTGCAGGCTTTCTTGTGCATCATCTTTAGAAGAGCCTTCTTTCTGGGACGACAGCCACATAGACCAATTTGATGCAGTGTGTGACATATGGTCTGAGCACTGACAGGCTGACCCCCCCGACTCCTTCAACCTCTGCAGCAATGCTGACAGCAGTGATACGCCAATTTTCAAGATTAAAAGATTCAAGATGTTTATTCATCACATCCCTAGTTATACACATACAATAAGCAGTGAAATGCTTAATCTTAAACAAAAAAATTGTGCACAAGTAGAAAAAATAAATGAATAAAAATAGATAAATAGAAGGTTAAGCAAGCTATAACACAAGCAGTTCAAAACTGTCTAGAAGAACCAGAGGTGCAAACATTGGGAGAAATGAATAATACTACTGCCATGATACAGCAGCATGGATAGAAACATGTGTGCAGAGTAAAATACAGTTGTGCAGGGTACAGTGTTCCGTTCCACAAATCACCCTCTGCAGGGCGTTACGGTCCTGAACCGTTCCCAAACCAGCATGTGATGTTCTGGGTCAGGACACTCTCCACATCGCCCATGTAGAAGGTCTTTAGGATCTTTGAAGAGACTACAAACTTCCTCAATTGTCTCAGGAGGTGCAGGCACTTCTTGGCTCTTTTGGTCTGAATGTAGATGTGTTCAGACCATATCAGGTCCTCTGAGATTTAGACGCCCAGGTATTTGAACCGGCTCACCCTCTCCACAGGAGTCCCATTAATGTTCAGAGGCTTGTAGTCGCATTGCTGTCTCCTGCTGAAGTCCACCACAAACTCCTTGGTTATGTTTATGTTCAACTGGAGACAGTTGTCCTGACACCATGATGCCAGGTTCTTTACCACAGCCGTGTATGCTGCCTCATCGTTGTTTGACCATGACAAGGCCTGTTCTGAGTGGAACCTGTCCTATTAAACTGCTGTATGGTCTTGGCCATCGTGCTGCAGATCAGATTCAGGGTGTTGGTAATATTCTTAAAGCCTTGCCCATCATTACGTAGAGTAACAATTCAGTAACAAACAGCCATTAATGTCTAAACTTCAACTAAAGTGAGTAAACCCCTAGGTGAAAATGTCCAAAATGTGCACAAAGTGACAATACTTTGTGTGTCCAAAATTTTTCAGCACTGCCTAAACCCTTGAGCATGGAGTTCACTAGAGCTTCACAGGTTGCCCTGGAATCCTCTTCGACTCCTCCATGACATTACAGAACACCTTCCATTTGAGGATGCCCCACAAATGGCCATTTCACCACCTTTACCCTCAGTTTCTTTAGCAAGGCAGTGGTCATCTTGGAGGTGTGTTTAGGGTCGTTATCATGTTGGAATACTGCCAGTTTTTCGAAGGGAGGGGATGTGCTTCAGTATGTCACAGAACATGTTGGCTTTCATGCTTTCCTCAATGAACTGCAGATCCCCAGTGCCAGCAGCACTCATGCAGCTCCAAACCATGACACTTCCACCACCATGCTTGACTGTAGGCAAGATACACTTGACTTTGTACTCCTCACCACGCTTGACACCATCTGAACCAAATAAGTTTATCTTGGTCTCATTAGACCACAGGACATGGCTCCAGTAATCCAAGTCCTTAGTCTGCTTGTCTTCAGCAAAATGTTTGCAGGCTTTCTTGTGCATCATCTTTAGAAGAGCCTTCTTTCTGGGACGACAGCCACATAGACCAATTTGATGCAGTGTGTGACATATGGTCTGAGCACTGACAGGCTGACCCCCCCGACTCCTTCAACCTCTGCAGCAATGCTGACAGCAGTGATACGCCAATTTTCAAGATTAAAAGATTCAAGATGTTTATTCATCACATCCCTAGTTATACACATACAATAAGCAGTGAAATGCTTAATCTTAAACAAAAAAATTGTGCACAAGTAGAAAAAATAAATGAATAAAAATAGATAAATAGAAGGTTAAGCAAGCTATAACACAAGCAGTTCAAAACTGTCTAGAAGAACCAGAGGTGCAAACATTGGGAGAAATGAATAATACTACTGCCATGATACAGCAGCATGGATAGAAACATGTGTGCAGAGTAAAATACAGTTGTGCAGGGTACAGTGTTCCGTTCCACAAATCACCCTCTGCAGGGCGTTACGGTCCTGAACCGTTCCCAAACCAGCATGTGATGTTCTGGGTCAGGACACTCTCCACATCGCCCATGTAGAAGGTCTTTAGGATCTTTGAAGAGACTACAAACTTCCTCAATTGTCTCAGGAGGTGCAGGCACTTCTTGGCTCTTTTGGTCTGAATGTAGATGTGTTCAGACCATATCAGGTCCTCTGAGATTTAGACGCCCAGGTATTTGAACCGGCTCACCCTCTCCACAGGAGTCCCATTAATGTTCAGAGGCTTGTAGTCGCATTGCTGTCTCCTGCTGAAGTCCACCACAAACTCCTTGGTTATGTTTATGTTCAACTGGAGACAGTTGTCCTGACACCATGATGCCAGGTTCTTTACCACAGCCGTGTATGCTGCCTCATCGTTGTTTGACCATGACAAGGCCTGTTCTGAGTGGAACCTGTCCTATTAAACTGCTGTATGGTCTTGGCCATCGTGCTGCAGATCAGATTCAGGGTGTTGGTAATATTCTTAAAGCCTTGCCCATCATTACGTAGAGTAACAATTCTTTTTTTCAGATCCTCAGAGAGTTCTTTGCCATTAGGTGCCATGTTGAATTTTTAGTGACTAGTATGAGAGAGTATGAGAGAGTATGAGAGAGCGATACCGCCAAATTTAACACACCTGCTCCCTATTCACACCTAAGACCTTATAACACAAACAACATGACACATGGGAGGAAAAATGGCTAATTGTGCACAATTTGGAAATGTGTACTCACTTTTGTCAGCAGTTTAGACATTAATGGCTGTGTGATGAGTAATTTTGAGGGGACAGTAGATTTACAATATTATACAAGCTGTACACTCACTACTTTACATTGTATTAAAGTGTCACTTCTGTGCTGTCCCATGAAAAGGTAATAAAAGATAAAGTATTTGCAAAAATATGAGGGGTGTAATCACTTTTACGAGATGCTGTACATGTGGCATAGTTACAATGTATTACAGGCAAATAACAAGAACTGTGATTGTAATATACATTTCATATTTTTAATATACAAACAGTTCTACTGTAAATCAGTGCAACATTCTCATACACTTCCTGAATTTTAAGAAGAATAGCCAACAGTTAACGCTTGTGCGGGCACACACACACACACACACACACACACACACACACACACACACACACACACACACACACACACACACACACACAGCAGTTTATAGTTTTCTATTGTATTATACAGGGGGTTCTTGACTTACAGCGTACTCGACTTGGAATTTGGGGGTTTTGGGGGTGGGCTTGTGCTGTTTTCCCTTTTTTAGCTGTGATGTTTATGTTTGGTGGGTGAGATGGGGGGTTAAAGGTGTTAAGGCACCGTCAGTGTGGTCTTGCCACAAGTCACCTCTCCAATGCATTTACTACTGTGGTGTATATTGAAGCATATTGAAGCCTTAAAAGGAGCATTTGTATCTGGAGCACCATTTCCTAAATGCTTTACTGTAATATAAAACCATTCGTTCATGTTGCACAGTACTGTTCAACAAAGCCTCTGCAACTTGATTACATGCATGACTTCCGACTTACATCAAAATTCGAGTTATGTTACAATCAGAGGAACCGAACCCTGATATAACTCAAAGACCCCCTGTATTCTTTCTTCTATGTTATCTGCTGGAGTGCCTTGATTTTCACACCAGGGATTAATAAAGTGAGATATTAAACAGGCAAAAAACCACTTAAAACTACGGAGCCCCCAACGTCACCCGAGGAGAAAAAAAAAAACAATCCGTTCCCTCAGTTTTACAATCCGTTCCCTCAGTTTTACAATCCGTACCCGCGAATTTCCAAT
>JBBIGC010000039.1:7252950-7276599 GCA_037576955.1 Lepidarchus adonis
GTGTGTGTGTGTGTGTGTGTGTGTGTGTGTGTGTGTGTGTGTGTGTGTGTGTGTGTGTGTGTGTGTGTATTAAATGATATTTTATATATACAGTCAAACCTGTTAGCTTGCCATATTAGTCTGGGCCCTAAATTAGGTAAGAGGCAGGGTGGTGAGCTTTCGAAAGGGATAAGTGAGGTTTCTTTGATACCATTTTCTTTGACAACCCATCTCTTTGACAGATTTTTAAAAATAAAATGAAAGCTTATGAATTTTAGACTGTAATAGTCGTAAGCCAAAATTAAAATGTAACATGCAACTGGTCATGATAGTAGAGGCAGACCATGGACAGGTTGACCAAATAGTGAGGTTTCCTGTGTTGATTGATGGTCCAGACACAAAGCAGATCGAGGATGCATCAGTGATTATGTTAAAAACAAAATCCTCCTGATATTGACGCCAAGAAAAAGTGACATGCGAGGTTTTAATACCATCCAAACATGCAGCCGACCAAATCTCAAACACATTGGGCCACGCTCATCTAAAGCCACAAACGTCAAAAAAACACTTGAATCAGACGCCCGTGTGGACAAAGCTTAACTCTCAGTCCAACAGGCCACACTAATTATGACTTAGGTGGAATGTAAACCAGTTTTAGCCAGCCTTATATCATCCAGCTGATTATGGTATAATATACATGTCTAGGCCAATAATGCTTTCATGCCCCTCAGCTCTCAGCACGGATCCATTTCTAAATGGTTTGGGCTATAAATGGATAGCCATGATGGATAGTTCAGCAGTAAAAGGTTTCCAAGGGATTTATTGTCAGCATGAAAATTGTTTACCAAATCACACCATGCATAATGGAGCAGGACTGCAAAGAGAGGTTCTCTTCTCTAGATTTTACAACAAAATAGTGTATCATGCTAAATTTTCCCTTGAGTTATATACTGTTTGTATGTTATACAGCTTTATGTTTTCAAATAATTGCTGTATTTATTACCTAATGAAATCTGGTGCCTTAGAAATCATGTTCTCAAAGTCAATGAGAGAGAGCTTCCCATCACCATCTAGATCTGCTTCCTCCATCACTCTCTGAGCTAGAAGCCTCCTTTCATGTGGCCTCAGCTCTTCTCCAGTCAGGGTGTGTACAGTACTCTCTACATCCTTCTCACAAAGGAAGCCATCTCTGTTAAAATCTGGCAATAAAGAAGCAGTCATGGAATTATACAATAAAACGACGGAGCAATATAGTGCAATACAGGCTGAACTACATGTTACTGTGGTTATGCCACCATGACACAATTATTAACTATTTAAGTTAATTTAATCATTTTAAATTCTATTAAATTTATTTGGTTGAATGTCCATATGTTGTAACAATGTTTTGTGATTAAATAAAGGAGAAAGCCAGTTGCCTTATGGAACTGAGCCTCTGGAAAATAATACCCAGTGGAAGATCTGGATTAGGTGGGCATCGCATGGATACGGGATGTAAGATATAATGTGTATTGGGTGCTGAATTGATAAAGAAATGCATGACAATTAAATATAATTATTAATTCTTTTAAACTTTTGAGGCTGAGGAATTTAATGCAGCTCTACATCAATTTGAACACATCAAATACCTGTTTTTAAAGATGTATAGTTTGTGGGATATTGGTCCTCATTAGATATCATTAAATGGTATTGAATCTCATTAAATCACATTATACGTTTGACACTAACAGCGGCAAGACTACAATTGCACAGACATCCATGAACCGTGATTAAAAAGTCTGAAGCAGATGGTGTTTTACCATATATTTTGAAGGCATAGATGATCTTCAGTTCTAGTGGTGCCATTTCACTCATGACTGAGAACATGTCCACAAAGTTGCTGAAACTGAGGTTGCCCTCTCCATCCTCTGAAAAAGTCTCCACTATGCGCTGGCAGAAAGGATTTTCCTACAGGGCATCAGAAATACTGTCCTAAGATACAGAACTGTCAGTCTACCAAACTGACATTACAAACCAGGCGTACACAATGATACCCGATTAATAAGAGCACTAGTTAAGAAAAATCACTGGCATCATAAAGGGCAGTGGTGACCTAGTGTTTAAGACCTTGCCCTTGAGATCAGAAGGTTGCAGAGCACCTAAGAGGTACGATTGTACTGTCCCCACTACACTGCTTCCCAGGCCCCAGGCTCTGTTGCATGTCTGATGGGTTAAATGGAGAAGTCACATTTGATTGTGGTGCACTTTGTGTTTGATTGAGTGTGTTCACTAACGATTAATTACAGTTATTGCACCAGACACTAGACTACTGTGCTTACATGTATGTATTTCATAAATTGTATCTGCTTTTGTTAATTGAAATAAATGTTATATTTCACTATAATGATAATACCATGTATCAGCCTTGTTACTGTCATGGACAGAGAAGTACTCACAATTCACATTTTGGTAAATCCACTATAAAAACCCAAGATGAAGACTCTACCTTTAAGTCTTTAGGTTTTTACCTTAAGTTCAGGCATGGCGATGATAAGTGAGGATGGAAGAGTAATTTCAGGGTTATTTGTGTAGTCCAGCGGAACAATACTGGGGGCCAATTCACGGAACCGTCTATGTAACCTGGAAGAAAGACACCATAAGCAGTGGCATTTCTAGGCATAGGCAATCTGAGGTGGTTGTCTAAAACAGCACCAGCAGTAGGGAAGTCTCTCACCCTCACTTTATTTTTATTTATTTATTTTTGCAATCAGCCACAAAATTAGAACCACCTAAAAATTATTGTGTGGGTCCCTCATCCCACCTCCACAGTTCTGACTGTTCCCAAACCTATAGAGGTTATTACCTTGCAGCAATCCATGCGCATCAATGAACTCATTAGAGCAGGTCTTTTGGAGATGATCTGTCTCTGGTAATTTTTTTGCTGACTATTCTGACTGTTCGTTTGATGCCGGACACATTCTACTCCTTGAGAGGTGCCAACACAAGATCAATGTTATTCACTTCACCTGGAACTGGTTTTAATGTTGTGGCTTATCAGTGTATATTCAGGAGCAGTTCAATCTATACGTGATTTTAATGATTAGACAAATAAAACGACTTGCACATGAATTAAAACTTTTGTTTGGAATGAGTGAGTTTATAATAGAGGTGGAAGGAAAGAGGCCAGGTGTAGATTATGGGTAAATGCACCACTTTACAGTTCTCTTCTCTTGTGGGGGTTAAAGAACAGCAGATTGGCCAAAAAATGCCACTGATTGCAAGCATCACTTTTCCCAAGCCAACAAATCCTGAATGAAAACATAAGTATTGCTCAACTTAACATCAGAATCAGAATAGCGTTTATTGGCCGAGTATGTGAGTAAACACATACAAGGAAATAGATTCCGGTCGATGGTGTCTCTCAAGCACAACAGTATAAAAACAACAACAATATGCAACGATACAGTGAAAAGAAAACTGAACACTTATAATATACAATAATATACAACATACAATATGAATATGTGATATGGATTTATATTTATAAATATAAGATAAATGTTATTTCAAATATATATACATGTATATAAGTATTTTTGTACATATAAAATAATATGCATATACTATTTATAATTATAAATATGTATGAATATACATATGTATATATACATGGGTATAAACATTATGTTATCTAAGCTGTATTGTGTTTTTGAGTTGGGCTAGTGTAGTACTCGTCTAGCAAGCTGCCCTGTGTAAACATTGAGCAGCAGTTAGATCACCAGCACCAATCTAATTTAACCAATCT
Organism: Lepidarchus adonis; assembly: GCA_037576955.1. Lineage (NCBI taxonomy): Eukaryota > Metazoa > Chordata > Actinopteri > Characiformes > Lepidarchidae > Lepidarchus > Lepidarchus adonis. The sequence continues at coordinate 7,256,714 of JBBIGC010000039.1, forward strand.
AACAATAACCAATGGTATTTCCCTAATTTAAAAAAGCCATCCCACTTGGGTGAATGTCATTATGTCACATCATCAGAGTGCAGTATAAATTATTTAATTTCTTTCTGTTAATGAAATGTGTTAATGAAGAGCTATCATTACTCACCGCAGGATTTCTTTACTGCTAAAGTATGTGCAATCCTGTTAGAAGACAGTCAATTACAATCTGATGAGTGAATACAACTCAGCATCTCTGCTGTTTGTACTGGTGTTCTTAAAATCACTTAAAGTTAAGACCACTACGAGTGTTCCAAGTGATGTACCTGATACTCGTCCAGTTGGTCATCTCTGAAGGTTGTTTGCTTACTCCCCATTTCCAGTAAGGTTCTTGTTTCTACAGCGCAGCATGGCAGTATGTCAGTCAGTTGTGTGAGGGGCTCCAAGTTAAGCTCTGAACACAAGAAAAGGTAAAATCGATGAAACCGAGGAAAGTAAATTGGATGAAAAGAAGCAAAAGGAACATGCAACACCTATTGCTAGCCTTCACTGAGTGACGGACGAGAACCTGCTGCATCTGCTGCACACGCTCGAGTCAAGCGGTCTTCGCAGTGATTAAAATAACCTGTAGGTGGCGACATTTCACAGCCAAATGTGAGGCGAGGGCAAAGCATCACTGAAGGAGATACAACCCCACACTGTGTTGCCATAGCGACGATACAATACAAAGAAACCAAGCGAGTAAAGACCGCTTTCGTTGTCTTAACATTTTAAAGAAGTATAATTCTTTACCATATGTTCCTTTATAAAGATGAAGGATGTTTACCTTTATGAATTCCGTCTTGCTGTTAAAAATAAAGATATTTGTCGCTGTATACGTGTTATACATAAATATACATTGTATGGGCTTGTATATTAACTGTTGTGTACCATATATTGTATATAGTGGTCTCTATATTCCAGCGTGTATTGTATATTGCCTGTTGTGTATTGTACTGTATGATACCACAGTGAAAACATACCACCTGCTGGAGACAAAATAATGCATGTGAAAATACTTGGCAAATTAAAAGTCTTAGATTAAATGAGTCATATCGGAAATGGGTAGAAGACCTAAACAAATGAACAAGCAGCTGTTGCTTATTAACAGGAAACTCTTGTACTGGTATCAGTACTGGTACTGGTATTTTTGCACAGTAAGCAAAGGAAGAATATGTGACATATATGTTATTAGCGCTGTAGTGACGCTGTCTTAGAAGGGAAAGGCGGCGTTTTACTGTTAAAACAGTTTTCTGTGTTAACAAGCAGCTGTTGCTTATTAACAGGAAACTCTTGTACTGGTATCAGCATCCTTAATCGAATTCGCAAGAAAGGCTTTCAATGGACAGGATTTATGAACGTGTCTTCACTGAGATTGACAAATATGTTCCCTCAGCGAACAGGAAAGTCAACACTGTCGCCATAGCCGCTGTAGAATTTGCATATTACAATATCCCAAAATTAATAAACAAGCTACTAGATTTATATTTTAATGTTGAATTTTGTATTTTTGCACAGTAAGCAAAGGTCTTAGAAAATATCATGGACTGAGTCGTGTTTTTTTTGTGTAATTTACTCATGTTGTTAATATAAGAACAGAGAACTTAAGCATTAGGCAAAGATAATGCCAGGAAGTAGATAGATGTAGCACAGTTACAAATATAAATAATAGACCCAGAGTCTTCACATCTTTATAATATGTAATATTTTAATGTATTGTTCAGTATATTTAAAAAATGGAGGGTTTTGTGTTTATTTATTTATTAATGAGTCTGGCAAGAAATAATCTCGAGTTAATAAACAATAAATGATGATATTTAGATGGGTAAGACAAGAATCCATACAGTACATTATTAAAGGAGAGAGGAATCGTACAGAAAACGGAATCTTGTCGTTAAAAGTCCTCGCACTGGGAATGACGTCACCGCCCCCCACCCCACACCCAGCCTCTTCCTCCTCAGCGAAGTAGTCGGAAATAGTCACGCACATTTTTATGAACCGTTAGACGAATAGAGTTACTTTGCTACCGAGACAGGCAAGGTAGTTATCAAAATATAGTGGAGTAGATATGGCTAAAACCTACGATTATCTCTTCAAACTACTGCTTATTGGGGACAGCGGAGTTGGCAAGACATGTCTGCTGTTTCGATTCAGCGAGGACGCGTTCAACACCACCTTTATTTCCACAATAGGTCAGTTTCTGACAAGAATATGTGACATATATGTTATTAGCGCTGTAGTGACGCTGTCTTAGAAGGGAAAGGCGGCGTTTTACTGTTAAAACAGTTTTCTGTGTTAACATTTTCTTTATGAACTCGAAAATAGCTGCTACTGAGGAGCGCCGTTGAGTTGAGTGACAGACAGGAAAAGGCCTTCCGTTTTGACAGCTTCGCCTTAGCTGGTTAGTTTCTTAGCTTAGCTAAGATTTGGAGCTAAATTCATGCCTCTGCTCGAGTTAAATGACATGGCGCTGGGTCTTTGTTCGACAATGTAAAAGCTAGTTGACATTACCTTCCTCTCAAGTGCCACAGGCAGGCAGGACATGGACCTGTACTTGCGCCTGGCTGCGTAGTTACTTTAGCAATGCTAGCGCAAAGTTCTAATGGCTAACAGTTATATAAAGTTAAGTGGACCTGAATGAGTTGTAAAGCTACGCTTACTATCTAAATTGTAGCCATAAATACCATAAATATGTATGTGTGTGTGTGTGTTGTGGTAATGTTGGATATAATGTTTCACACCATACGCCCAGAGTGGAATTGAAAGTAGTTTTCCCAAGTGTTTCAAACCAACATAATTGCGAATTATTCCAAAAGTAGGTTTGATATTTGCCCGGAAAGAATGGAGATTTGTTTCTGGCACAGTGTAGCCAGACATTGAAGTTACTAGTAATCATACCTGAGGAGCATACCTTTTTGACAGTTGGTAGTTTTTTGGCAACCAATGTTAATTGCTTTGCTGTCTACAATTTACTGGTTTTGCTTTTTCGGGTGGCTCACGGTGACATTTAACGTCTGACAATTGAGTGAGCTCAAGAGTTCCTTGAACTTTTGTTTTTGCTATGCCACAGACTTCCCTTATTGCTATGGACAACGCTGCTGTCTCACTTCCCGTCCCACATCCTGTCAAGGCTTTTAGTGGACAGAGGACTGCTCATAAACTGCCAAGTTCTCTTATAATCAGCATAACTGGGCAGAAGTTTCAATTCCTATTGAATGCAACACATTTTGGCATCATCTAGGCTAATTCTATGCAGCAAGGCAATTGCAGTGAAGGGGAAATAAATACCCAGACATTTTTTTGGTATGTTAATGTTATACCTACATATATTTCAAATTTACTGTATTTTGACTTTATACTTGTACATATGAAAAAAGTATGTTCATAAGCATGAATAATTGTTTGAAAAAGAAAAGTAACTAAGAATATAAATAGAATCATATTAGTATTGCAAAATATTCTAATATATGCTGCAGCTGGAGGCATTATTAAAGAAGTTGATTGATAAAGAATGTTTCATGCAACTAGTAGTAAGGGAGCTTTCTAAAAATCTCATGTACAACATTAATAAAGAATACTATAATGTAAAACGCTACAGAATTTCTCACAGACTCAAAATAAGTTTGCTAGAGAGAATTCAGCCACTTGAAAAGAGTTGCAGGATGAACTGCAGGAACAACAGTGAGATAGAACAATAAGCAATGAACTGCACCACAGTCAGCTCTGTTCCTACACCTCATACAAAACATCTTGAAAAAGAAGCACAGAGATGCATGTTTAAGTCTGCACCCAAGTATCTAGGCAAATCAGAACTCATTAAAACAATGTACTTTACAATGGTCAGACAAAAACCTGGATTTGGGTTTTTCAATCATCAAAGAAACCATTCATGAATCCGTGTACTGGGAGATGTTTAAGAAGAATTGAATCTCATTGGTCAAGAAAGGGGGAAGACGGACGTTTCAAGAAGACTTTAATCTGTAATGGCCAACAACAGCTTTGCAACCTAGTACTAATGTTGTTTTTTTCAATTAATTCTTTATTTTTTATAAAAAAAAAATATTTTATGTTCATATTTATATGAACAAAAGACATTTTATGTGTAAAGTTATGTATGCACTGTAAAATATACTAAATAAGAACAAAAGTGTCTCTTACTTTTTGTCATAGTCATCAGGCAGAAGTTAGAACATTGCGACCTTTATGCTGCATACCTTTTATGCTGCAAACCATATCTTTTAGACAGTGGGGTAGTAGTAGTGGAGGTTATGAAAGGTGTTTGGTGTTATCATCAGTTAGTGAGCCTAGAAAGTGACCTTGATATATTTTTTATTCTTATTCTAGGAATTGACTTCAAAATTAGAACAATCGAACTGGATGGCAAGAAAATCAAGCTTCAGATTTGGTGAGTCTTTTGAAAAAGATTATAGTTAGTCATGTGGCTTGGAGGAGCCTGATTATCATGTCTGTTTGTTCTGCAGGGATACAGCAGGACAGGAGAGATTTAGAACCATTACCACAGCTTACTACAGAGGAGCAATGGTGAGACTGACATTTGCTATAATTTTCACTATTGTAAAGTCTTTGTAGGGTTTATAATACACCAATATGTATTACATACTTTCACACTTGCAATGCTCTGAAATATTCATAATACTTGTTTAAACCAACAAGTGTTTGATCTCTGTTTAGATTGAATACATAGCTATTCTTAATCATATTTAATCTCTCCTGTTATTTTTCTTTTAGGGTATTATGTTGGTGTATGACATAACTAATGAGAAGTCATTTGACAACATTAGGAACTGGATTAGAAACATTGAGGAGGTGAGAGCCTAGTCACTGGTCTTAATGCTATGACATGTTTAGGCACAGGTGGCTTTTGTTGGTAGGCTGTTGTTTTAATATTTCACTCTGTTAAACAGCATGCATCCTCCGATGTGGAGCGAATGATTCTGGGGAATAAATGTGACATGAATGACAAAAGACAAGTGTCAAAAGAGAGAGGGGAGAAGGTCTGTATAGGCAATTGAAATAATATGAAAATATAGATAAATTATAAAAGGAAAAAACAACTTTGTAATTACAATTTCTGATTGTTTGTGCAGCTAGCAATTGATTATGGGATCAAGTTTTTAGAGACTAGTGCAAAATCCAGCACAAATGTGGAAGAGGTAAGATAAATTAGAATTTTACTGAACTGAATTGATTTCAGTTGCAGTGTCTTTGTCTGTTTGGTTTGTTTTATGCCAAATGTATGAATTTCCCCATTTTATTTCAGGCCTTTTTCACACTCAGCAGAGACATTATGACCAGACTTAATAGGAAAATGGTGAGCTTTGTTAATTCATTTTTAAAGTTTTAACGTTGATTGACAATGTTGTTTGACTATTTTTGGTATAGTAGGGCTCTCTCTCTGTGTCTGTCTGTCTTTTAATCATTTAACCTGCAATGTGTAGTTGAATCTGAGGTGTGTTGCTAAATGGGCTGTAACATAATTGTTATTTCAATAACTGTTCAGCCTACCCAGCAAGGGTGGAACAATGGTTCAGCTTCATTTCAGAGGTCAAATTTCTATTTGATCATTAATGTCTTTGTTTGGGTTTGGTATTGATTTGGCTTAGATTGATAGATGTTCTTTTAAAGGTCTGCGGCACCAGTCCTTTAATTAATTAAATCCCCACAATCACAACCCCTAAACTTTTTAAGTGACTTCAGAAAACTTACCATCCTCTAATTGGTTAATATCAAATAACCAAACCATTCTGGTGTTGTCACACTGCCCCATTACAGCACTACCTTTGTTTTAAAGTTCTGTCTATTCAGCATGCAGTCTTTTTTGCAGCAAGCTTAGGGAAGACATATTGTTCCCAACACTTTCTGTAGTTTATTGCACACTATGTTTGAAAATTTCATTACTCCCAGGCTGTTTAATATATAGTCAAACCCCGTTATCTTGCACCCGTTATCTCGCCAACACCGCGTTTCGCCATGAAAGACTGCAGGACAGATTATTCTTCCATGTATTTACCCCCAATATTTATATATAATATATATAATATATAATATCACCAAATTTAGAGCCTGGACCAATAGAGGTGAGCTAATGATGTTTGACTATACTTGCACCACTGCAACAGTTGCTAATATCGCAGCACTCGTTATAAAGCAAATCAAACATGTAATCAGTAAGGGTACAAATATTTTAAAGAAGACATTTTGAAAGCATACAATTGATGTGTGAAATCTGCTATTTTGGGCTATGGTTGAAACTAATGGCTTTTTGTTTTTGGGTTCTGTGTGTAGAATGAAAATAACCCATCAGGAGGAGGTCCGGTCAAAATCACAGAGAATCGCTCCAAGAAGCCCAGTGTCTTCCGTTGCACTCTTCTCTAACCCTCCTCTAATCTTACTGCCTAGGTGTGTGTATGTGTGAGAGACTGTATTAGTTTTTTTTTTTTTTTAAGCTCAGCTGATGTATGTGTGGGGCAGCCTGAAATACCTCCAGAGTATGAGCTGCTGCTGAGAGCTCTGGACATTCTTCAACAGAAAAAAAAGGAAGATTGAGCTCCTCTATCTCCCTATTAGTGCCTCCATTCACAAAAAAACAGAAAAAGGTCCCTTATCGTCCTCAGCAGATACTAAGTTGCTTCCAAAGCTCTTAAAGGGAATTTTTAATGTCACTTTTTTATGAACAATATTGTAATAATACATTTCAGAACATGTTTGATTAGTTGTACATGGCAGTTATGAAGGAATATTAAGGACTACACAAGAACTTGCTGGCTTTATAAGTGACGGTATGTTCCAGAATGTGTCTAGTTCAAGCTCCGCAATACTGACATGAATAGTTATGAACTTAAGGACTAGTATGGATCTTCACTGATTAACCTGAAGGATGTCTTAAGATTTTTTTTTTAATGAGAGACCACTTTTTCTGAAAAAAAAAAATCACTTGAATATGTTTACATTGCATATCTTTGTAAGTAATTTTATAAAGATTTTAAATAGAAACTATTAAGTTAGGAAAGCAATGGCTACTTTTTCCCAAACTGTTCTAAATAGCAAGTGCTTACATTGCAGAGCAAAAGTGCAATATTTCAGAGAATGCAGTCTTCCTAGCTAATGGCACCATAAAATCAAGAGACCAAAGTGACTGAAAAATGACTGTGGGATGGGTCAAACCTGTAATAAGTGTTCTTTAAGGCCATGAATGTTTTCTTTTTCCTTATAGGAAGGCCACCTCTTAACCACTAGTTAAGCTAACTGGCCCCTACTTTCATCTTATGGTAATACAATTAGCAATTGTTGGTTAAATAATTATTTTAATATCATGTACATTCCATTGTATGATTGACATTGCACACATATACCCACAGGGTGTAGACAAATGAGGAAGACCTTTGTCCAAATGCTTTTTGAAGCAGCAGCCAGCTTTGCCTCAGCTGGGCCCTGAATATTAATTCACATTATTATGTTTACTAATGGTATTATATTTTTATACTGGATGCACCTATTACTTACCACTCCAGACTTACCTGTTCTGACACATGGTGTTCATATGTTGATATATACATACATATATTTTCAGTGTATTTATATGTTGATTTTGCCTTTTCTAATTCCTGTTTTGTACACATATAAGTGTGAATTTATTGTGTAGTGTTTACAATACCACTGCAACAGTATTTTTTCTTTTTATTTTGTCTTTGCACTATTTACCATCTGTCATGGAAGACCTGTTCAGTCTGATAAAAAACACTGGGACCCTTTTGGAGGGGGTCTGTCTTAATCGCTTGCAATATCTTCCCTCAGTACTGAGTGTATGGAACAGAACAGAAATGTTTCTGAATTCCTGGGAAGAACAATTCCCAACCCAAAGATGGACCTAGTGGATCCTAAAAGAGTAGTTCTAATTAAATCTATTAATTTTATTTCATAGTCTGCTGTTTGTGTAAGGGTACATGACTGCTTGAGTTTCATTGGCTGTTTGGGCTTAACTGATACAACCCCTCATCAGACAAATTATTACAAAGCTCCATTGTCCAAATTAGAATATGCACGCTGGCACATATGCATATTGTACAATGTAACAATGACAGCACTCAGTCTACCATAAAACTGGTCTAAAGAATTTAAGACACTTTCTGTCACTTTATTAAGTACTTTTTAACATGTCTTCCTAAATTCTGTTGTCTATTTACTAACACACACATACATATATATCAGCCTGAACTGATACTGTATAAAGATTAAACTATCTTTTATAAATTAAACTGGTGTATCACTTTTTTAGAGTTTTATTCCAAAGATCTGGATAACTGATTTTTTTTGGTAGAAATTATTCTGTCTTTGAAATTTTAATACAATTTGCCCAGTATCAGTTTTTTTTTATTATTTCACTGAGATTAGTACTGTGAATGTTAGTAATAATTACACAGATATAGATCCCTTTTTCTATTATGAAAATGTTTCATTACAAAATCAAATGTTATCTAGGTTTTCATTGACCTTAATATACTATATAAAAACAATTAGTTTTTTTAAAGTTCCTTAACTCCATATTGAAAAAGAAGAAACAATACAATTCAACAATTCAGTGAACTGTTTTGCTTGTTGCAAGATGTTCAGCAGTTATGGGTCATGTCTGGGAGGTTTTATTTTCTGTGGAAGTCTGATCATTTGTGTTGATCTCAAAAGCGCCAACTAGGTCCTTCACGCTGCAGGCTGTTCTAGGCTTTTCCAGACTGTCTCCTAGGCCCTTGAGCTTTCTGGGGTTAGTATTCAGACTCTTGGACCTGAGAGCTGGGTATGTCCTGTCTTCAGCTGCCAACAAGTTATCAGAGTCTGAAATGTCTTTCTTGTCACTCTGAATAACCTCCCTTTCTTGTCCATCCTCTTTGTCCTCTCTTCCCCCTGACCCTGCTTGTCCATCAGAGAGCTTCTCTGCAGATACTCTGGGAATATGTCCAAACAGGCAGGGGTGAACTTTGTACTCAAAGCGAGGTGTCCAACGTCCTGTCGTTGGCGACCTGGTTACCTGATCCTGTAAGCTGCAGGGTTCTGAAGCCCAGGTGTCCCCCTCTGTTCTTAGTCTTTGCTGTCCTGCTGGAGTATAGACCATGGTGCTCCAAGCTCTACTTTCCGGTGTAAGTGAATTGTTCACCCCCCCAGTTGTGTATTGCCTCAGCGATTGTGCCCGCTCCAGAGGATAAGAAACCACTGTTTCCAGCCTTGTTTTCCCCACCATGACACCAGCACGCTCCAAAGCTGCATCCAGAAGGGCATGTGGATCTTTTGGTGGGTCAGTGGAGGTCTGTTTTGGGCCTGGTGTATCCAGAGCCTCTTCGGTTGGATTGCAAGGTGAGATGAGAATATCCACACTTGAGGTGGAACGTCTCCTCTGCTGTAGAGGAAGCACACCCAGCGTGGGGCCAAATGAAGGGACCCCCTGATGCTCATTTTCGCATAGGCTACTGTGTTTTTCAGGACTCCCGTGCCCCCTAAGCTCGCTTGTGACCTCTTCTGAAGCTGCGTGCTCCTCAGTGTCCAAGTGAAAGCGATACAGACTGTAGCCATCATTGCTGGTGATGCTGCTTTGCCGGCGTAGGAAGCAGTCACCCATGTTTGAGCCACCTGAACGTGTACGAACCAGGTCACAGCGTTCAATACCAGCCAGGTGCTCCAGAGCTCGCATCATGCGGCCAGAGAATTCCTCTAGCTGGCCCAAACGCAGGTCCACTGTTTGCAGGGAGGCCTTCATAGTGTGCTCCCTTTCATTTACTTCCTCCAAACGCATGGACATGTTCTCCACTCTGTATGCAAAAAACAACAGCAATATGGCTATATAATCACAATCCCCTCATTTAAACATTATTGCAAATTTGTGGGTAGATTTCAAAAGAGTTGTGCATGCAAGACGACCAAAGAATATTACAGAACTAGAAGTCTTTTCCAAGGAAGAATGGAAGAAAATCCGAAGTCCAAGAACTGAAAGACTTTTAGCTCTAAAAAGCTTTTGCAAGTTGTAAGATCTGCCAGAGGTGTTACTAAGTACTGATTATGTAGGGTGTTCAAACTTTTGCACAGTGCCATAGTAATGTTTTTGTTTTCTTTATTTGTTCAATTTATGGCATAAAAACAATGCATCAATGTTGTGTTTTTCAAACTTTTGCACAAGACTGTATGTGGCCCATCCAAAAATACAATTTGTAACTGATGGAAGCTTCCAGATTTGAATTTTGTAAACTATGTACCAAAGTTATCACACTAATAATTTCTCACATTTTTATGGATAGAAGAAAGTTTTGGGTCATAAATATCAAAGTACATTTTAAACATTGCATTTGAATATAACAGATGTAGTAACAAATCACTTGAGATCAGCTCAGACACAGAGAATGTCAAACATTCAGAAGTGATTTCCAGCCTTACTCTAAATGGACTTAGGTGTTTCCAGATTCCCTAAAACTTTTCATAAGTACTGTAGATGACGAAAGGCCTAAATCCTTGTAACCTTGCATTGAGAAATGTACTGACCAACAATTTTTTCATGACGTTTAGCACAAAGTGATGAGCCACTGATGACCCATCTTTGCTTGCAGAGAGGGTTACACTCTTTCTATCTGCTTATTGTGGAAAATTTCAGTTGTGTAAATTGAATATTCTCTAAACTTTTCAATCCTAATTTGCCCATGTTCGTGCTTTTTTGAGTGGGTGACAGGCGCAACATTAATTTTTCTTCTATTTACAGACTACTAACTATTAAAATAAAATTCTTTGTAAAAGTACCATTTAAAAATAAAAAGAGAATTGAAAAAAATGCTGATTTTCATTTTTTATTACATTTTAAAATATTATGTCTCAACCTTTTTTAAAAAATAGGGTTTGGATAGATCTTATCCTGTTTAAGATCATGTTTATGCAGAAATATAATTTTTTTTTTTTAGCATTGGTGTGTGTTATTTTAGTACATTAAACTGAACACTATATTTATGCAGATGTTATGGCATATATTATCTGAGGTAAAGGCCCATATATACCTTTCTGAAGTGACACGAATACGTTCATCATTGGATGACTGCTCCTCATCCTCCTTCTCTCTGAAGTACTCCTCCACACACTGCTCTTCAAACTCATACAGATTCTTCAGTTCATCAGGACTCAAAATCAGTTCTGAAAATGGGGGTGTTTAATAGATGAGGACATTCGACACACTATAATCGGTCATAAGAATGAGAAGAAATAATGAGAAGGATTGAGCAGTGAATTACTGAGTCCGCGGTCTCTTTCATCCAGTTCCCCTTCCTTTTTCTTCTTCTTACAGCGGCAGCACAAACGCTTCAGCACAATGTAAATGTGACTGAAAATGATGAGGGGGGGTGGAAGAACAGGCCGATCGTGGAAAGTCATGATCAGCTGATATCGCTGGAATTTCCACACCTGGTTCGAGATAGACTTCACCTCAAAGAATGTGTTGCTGTTTAAAAAAAGAAGTTTCATGTCACATGGCACTAAGATTCAACACTGGCATCCACAACTTGCTAATTAAAATCAAAGGTGATCTGGCTAAATTACTCTACTGCAAAGTAACTATTGCAAATCTGTAAGATATATTTTTTTGGAAAATAATGATTAAATGTCTGGGAATACAGAAATATACTCTGATGATAAATATGTAGGGAAGGACTGAATAACAAAAGTGACTATTCATCATTGTGAACACACTCAATCCCACTGAAAGTGCATCACAATGAAATGTGACTTCTGCATTTAACCCGTCACACATGCGCACGTGGAGTAGCAGGCAGCTAGCATTCAGCTTGGATGGTACCTTGCTCAAGAGTACCTCAGTGGTGCCCGGGCTGGGACTGAAAACTGTGACCTTACTGACCACTAGGCCACCTGAGTATTGGTTTATGCTGGTAGCCGTTTAGATGTCACCGGGAACACTGCTGTGTACTCATGAACATTTTCAGAGATCAAAGCTTTTTAATCACTGTTTTAAACAAGCTATTTTATAATAAAGTGGTGAAAAATCTATATCTTAACAGTTGTAGGTTATGCCAAAATCGTTTTTCTTAGCTAATACAGCAATACAGCCGCACTACCTCTATGATTTTCAGGTTACTCATTACTGTATTTTTCAAAGACTGAAGATGGTAAATGAAAATGTACATTAATATTTTTGGCTCTAGTTGTGTCTGCTGGGTAAAATTCAAATGAAGTGTATGTCCTCATTCACTTGCTTATTCAAACGAAACTGAGCGATAGAGACAAACGTCAGGCTAGCTAAGCTATATAGCTGATTACTGTAATTAATGGCTTTGAATGTACAAAACTGTACATTTACAGAACATTTTATATAGAAAGTTCTTATATGGAAAACTTCTCCTCGGTAAACAAATTAAGGGTCCTATTATTGCAGAATATTCCATTAAAGGAGTGAAGTGATTGCTAACTGGCTCTTCTATTTTCTGCCAGTAATTTTTTTTACAGAGTACACATCACCTTTGCTAAATGGACTCACTTAAATACTGCGATGAGCAAATTAACCAGAAGGATGTTGGCTACCAGCAGGTAGCAGGCCATGATGGCAGGTGTAAGCCATGCTCCAGGGATGCATGGTGGAAGCTTCTTCCCATCCTCATCATACATATTTTCACCACAGGGTGCTTTTGAAAAAAGAGTCCATTGAGATCAGTATTGCGACATGATTCTTCATTGTGAATTAAAAGAAGGCAATGTAAAATGATTACAGTTTCTATTAAAAGGATCTTAGCAGAGTGGAATTATACTCACGGTTAATCTCCATTGCATAGACTTATTATGGTAAGCACAGAAAAACAGTGTAGGAAAAGAACAAAGGAAATTACAACAGAACAATTAATGTTTCTACAGCTTTATATTATCAAACTGAATACTTTTACAGCAATTTGGCAGCAGACATTTGAGAACACAAAGACAACAAGCCATAGTTAATAACACAAAATGAAAAATAAAAACATGCCCATAACTCAACAATATAAAATAACATGAACCCATCATTGAACAATAAAATATTTATAGTGTAGTATCTCAATGCACCAGAAGAGGGAGCAAGGAAGGGCACAATCACACCCAGTCCAGAACAAATGATTCAGAGGATGATGAATGCAATGAGTCATGCGATGGTGAAAACGACTTAGGATTTCTTTAGAAGTCATGGCTCATGATGGCTACAGATACTATATGAGGGGCCGAATGGAGTTGGAACTGATCATTCGTCCATGAATCAGGAAACAGAATCTTACTATGAATTCTAGTCTTACGGTCTATCGAGTCTGCAAACACCTCTCCATAGATCATCCAATAGGGCATGTAGAAGATGTTTCTGGCCAAGCGCCATGTTGGCTCCTCATCTGGATGTAGGATGGCCTGACGCGCCACACCGAAACTCATCAACACCACCAGCATGATCACCACAAAGTACAGCATGTCAATCATCTGAGACACACATACACACAAAGACACACATATGCATTGAGTTAAACAGAAGATAAGTAACTCAATTTACAACAATCTAGTGAACACACATCTAAAATCAATAGACAAAGGAACAGGCACATAATAAAGTTAAAATATAATAATAATAATACAGATATAGAAATAAGAAATATTTGAATAATAATACATTTGAGAAACAGAAACAAACACATTCTTATATTCTCAAAAACAAGGAATTCACATGGGCAAACTTTAAAGCTGTTTCCATACATGTACTTGGGAAATTATGATTGAAATGTTATTTGTGTTAAGATACTAAACTAATTTACTTGTTTTTTTCCAAGTTCAGTGTCCAGGTCAATCCAATAGCTGGGACTGCCTCAGTCACACGATGCTACCAAGGGATAGCATGACTGTGAAGGCTGGTATGTGTTTCTTCTATCAAGTTTTCCAATGTATATTTTTCGAACTGATGCTAACACAACAACACAAGCTTAATGCACTTGGAGGAGAACACTAACTCACAAATTTGTCAGCTAACAGACATTGAGTGATGGAGAGAGGGATGGACACAACAGTTGGCACAATGATGTTGATATGGGATTTACTTGCCAAAATTAGACTTTTCTCAGAAAAGGACATGAACCAAAAGCCAGAATAAAGAGGATAAAACAGTACTAAGGTTTTGCTATTCTTCTACATCAGTTACCCCAAAGTGTTTCTTTCAGTACTCACCATTTTGCCAATCATCATGACATATGGTCCCAAGTACTTGTTCACTCCAAAGATATCAAGGACCCGGATATACCAGAAGATGATGTCCACGCAGTAGATGACCCGCCCATAGCCCATGTAAGGCTCGTTCTGTAGTCGAAGCAGCAAACCCAAAAGGAACGTGGTAATAGCCACCAGGTCAGTGATGTTCCAGTATTCTTCTAGCCACACATTGATCTTCTGTTTTAGCTTTCCTGGCTCAGACATGAGGATCTATGCACAAGAATCATACAAGCATATAAAATACATGTCTCTTTTTATTCTTTTTTGCCCTTCTTCTCACAAACATTCAAAAACAAACCTGGCTTTCACCTGTCTAACTTTCTCTAGTCCCAAAGTAATGATGTAAGAGATGACGATCCACTCTTGTAATGATGGCCATCGTTCCATTTTCACCAGGATGATGTAATTATACAACATGAGGTACACAAGGTATGCGATCTGTGAAACATGGCTGTATTAGCACAATGCATGTGTACATTTGTAACATACATATTGTATAGAACATAAACAAATCAACAAAACATATCATTTGACATAATCTTTTGATAGTTCTTCAGCAATATCTGCAAACTCGGCTGTAGTATCACATACCGTATTGAACCAGAACTTGGTAAATGGAGCATTGTAGAAATAATAAATCTTTTTCCCAACTGGCACTCTTTTGTGCTTATTTTTGGTATCTTCCTCGTCGCCTTTCTTTGATGTTGCATCCATATTCACAGCCCCATCCTAAAAAGAAATTCACCCAGATTTACCTTATCATCTTTCTTTGCGTGTACACATACAGACTGCAGAGCATTTGATACCATAAAGAATTTGTATTAGACTTGTATTATTAAAAAATTCACTATTAGTTCCTGATCACAGGAACGCTGTTGAAAGGGTAATGCTACATAATGCTCTTATGAAGTGGCACTGAAAAACCAAACATGTGCATTGTTGCAATGTATTTAGCTAATAGTTTTAATAGTTTTAATAGTTATTTAGCAGTGCTTAGACTCCATGATGATTGGCAGTTAAGATGAGAATAAATGTGTATGTCAACAGCTACGTCCTGTAACTTTTCTTCTACAGTATATGAAGGATCTGTAGGTGGCCTCATGAAGGGGCCAGTGAGTCGATGCATGAAGTGTTTCTAATAAAGTGGATAGTTAACTGTAACCGATAGCAGGGTGAAACAACTTAAAAATGATTGAATTGGAATTTGAAATTCTACAGTCATCGCATGTGAGACAAATTAAAGTTAATGAATGGGGTTGAAAGTCTATAAAATCAATTGTCAAATTATAAAAACTTCCACCAAAACTTTTCAAACCCATTCAAACTGCATCAAGATTTTTATTAAGGTGGGGTTGACTTTTCAATGTGGTTTAGAACTTAGCATGACTTACCAAAAATACAAGGCTTCATCATCAGTCATAAGGAAGATTTATTTTGGGTCAGATTCATCTGTATTTATATTGTTTGCTGTCATAAAAACAGTTTTGATCAGTACTCCTATTGTTAATGTGATTTGCGAAAAGAGACTTTTAAAAAAATACCTGCAGATTATGGTATGGCTACACTATTAGGTTTTGTTAATTTTGTTCATTTCTCCGTCATGTCTGCCTCACCTTAATGAACTGCTGGATGTAGTTTGAGTGGATGAAGAGAAGTTTTGGGCATGTATTTATGAAAACAATTTGGGTGGCTATTATATTTCAGTGTTTGCTGTCAATGTTAGTTGCGTATCTTTGGTTCTAAACTAAAGAAGCAAAATCTGTATTTCTGATGTCCTGACTAATTGATTACACCTGAAGGAAGTGGACAATTGTGGGATTTGTTTAGCTAAATTCTTTCTACAAAACAGTAAGTGAACCAACCACCAACCAATATCTCATGAAATTAGCCTTTCTTGACAGTATATTTTTATTCTCTCACTTTGTTGGATTTGGTATCATCCTCCTTCTCTTTTGCCTCATCTGTGTCTTTGGAGCCATGGTAAGAGACATCATCCCCTATCCTAAAGTCCAGAAGAAGAATTGCAGGAGGAAATATGATGCCTAGAATCACCTGCAAAACAAGACCACCTTTTATCTTATACAGTGTCATGATATTTAAATCTGTGTGTGTATGTGTGTTTGTGATTTACCTTGAGGCCATTACTTTTGCCCATTCTTAGGCAGCCCATCCACATGTCAGTGAGTAACATTTGGCTACATGTGTGGGCAATGAAGTCTCTGTGTTTAGCTGCCACGGCCAACTTTAAGCAGGTGGAGTTGCTCCAGTTCTTTAGCTCATAGGTCAGCAGCTTCATGGCCACTTGCTCATCATGCTTGTAGGACTGATCTAACAGCTCATATGCTAACTGACCGAATTCCCTAAGAGGTAAGACAAAGAAAAAGATGTAAAAGAAGTAGTGTAATAAAGTATTTTGCATCTTTCTTACTTTTTTTTCTTTTTTAGGATTTTCTGAAGTACGACCTTGATGTCATTACAGAGAAAAAATTATTTTTTCCCTAATATATTATGTAAAATATTTATGAATTTATGTGCCAAAAAACCCACTGCTTTTCATAATAACATGCTTTCCAGTGCTTCTCTATGGATCTTCTAGATCACAGTCTATATAAACTTAATCAGGGTGTTCTTTGCTCTTGTGTCTTTAAGACTGAAACTTATAAATTACCTCTGTTCTAACTGGCTGTCCTGCGTTGCTCCTCATTCAAAAAACACTCCATAAACATTCATTTTAACTCTAGTGTGAATGGGCAGAATTAAAGAGTTCAGGGCTGAACAGGTGAATACAGTACATGTAAGTTCATTGGTTTCTGTATTGACTGTATGGAGTGAACTGTACATATTTTACCATTTTTCTCAACCAGGAATGGTGGGAACAGAATTAACATAAAAATGGGAAAAGCAATGTGACTCAAGAATAAAGATCTAGAAGAACTGTACTGATTTAAAGCATAACACTGTGTGGTTATATGTAGGGGTGATCCCTCACTTTGAATTGTTGTCCAAATCCTGAGAGATATCATCCACCAGCTCACTTTGGGAAGATTCATGGGCCATAGACTTGTACAGCTTGCAGGCCACCAGTGCTTTGGCCATGCCCTCTTCACCCCTCTGCCACAGGAAGAGTGCCATCTTCTGGCGCTTCATCAACACGGCCCACACCATCAGCTCGTGGAAAGGGTACTGAAAGCGACTGACCTCTGGATCATCCACATCAATATCAATCTCCTCCTCTTTCTTCTTCTTTTTCTTCTTGCCCTTAGGACGTGGGTCATCATCCTGAAGGGGACAGTGGAACAGGACTTATTACTGATTATTATTATTATTGATTAATTTGTTTAGGATTATGTGTTGAACAAACAGACATTCATTATTAATGAATACAGGTCTCTTACCTCCATACCCAGAAGTTTGAGGGCTTTGGGCTACAACAAAATAGAGGAGGTGGAATAAATATTTATCCTCATTGAAAATGTTTTGACAAATTTTGTAAAGGCTACATGTGAAATATGTCAAATCTGGGTACATTTCATATAAAAATGTTCATACTGATATAGTTTCATACCAAGGTATAGGTTTATACTGAAGGTGCAAGAACAAATTCAAGTTTACAAAAAGTGCACATGCTCAGCGTCATATCCAGAGGTTGCCTTTTGAAAATATAATTATGAGTGCTGCCAGCAGAGGTTGCAGGGGTGGGGGATCAGCCTGTCAGTACTCAGACCCTTTGCTGTACACTGCACCAAACTGGTCTGCATGGCTGTCGTCCCAGAGGTCAGCCTCTGCTAAAGATCATGCACAAGAAACGCTTTCACACAGTTTGCTGAAGACAAGCAGATTAAGGACATGGATTATTGGAACCATATCCTGTGGTCTGATGAGGCCTAGATACATTTCAGATGGTTCAGTTGGTGTCAAGTGTGTGTGGCGGCAACCAGGTGAGGAGTACAAAGACAAGTGTTTCTTGCCTACAGTCAAGCATGATGGTGGAAGTGTCATGGTTTGGGGCTGCATGAGGCACCCGGTAGCTACAGTTCATTGAGGGAACCATGAATGCCAACATGCACTGTGACATACTGAAGCAGAGCATGATCCCCTCCCTTCAGAAACTGGGCCTCAGGGCAGTATCCCAACATGATACCGACCCCAAATACAACTTCAAGACGGCCACTGTCTTACTAAAGAAACTGAGGGTAAAGGTACTAGACTGGCCACGCATGTCTCCAGACCTAAACCCTATTGAAAATCTTAGGTGCATACTCAAACAGAAGGTGGAGAAGCACAAGGTCTCTAACATCTACCAGCTCTGTGATGTAGTTCATTTAGGGGTGTACTCACTTTTGAGAGATACTGTTAATTGAACACCAAAAATATCTTTACTGATCAGCTGTATATGGGGTAAGCATGACTGACACAGTACAAAATGTTATAATAATGCAATTACTTTACAAAATATTATGAGAACAATTTTAATTCCATAAATGTTTTCTGGAATCATTAAGTAGATTGTGTCAACATAAATGTCCTCTATACTGATTATGCTCATCTTTGAATGTAATTTGTACATGCGTCTTAGCTACCTGCAGCCACTGATTGCACAACTGCAATTATGAATGTGTAGATCAAGATCCCCATGGCAAACCTCACGGAATGGAACAGTCTATCCCTTGGATTTAGTTCAGATACTTTTATTTAAGTTTACATTTTATTCATAAAGATTTCTTTTTGAGCTGCTTTTGAACTGGGTTTTCAAATACATTATCACATACCTTTTATATAATGTTCAGTGTAATTGTAATTTTGAGCTTTATTATCATTTCACATTTACAATGGTTTTTGTTTTGTTTTAATTAACTGTAGGTTGGTGTTAGACACAGAAATGTCATGGCTGGTGGTATACTTTAACTCACTCTTTTGAGACCATAGAGGTTATTGTAGAGTGTGCGAAAACTCTTCCTGGTGTAGTTACAACGATATGCCCCACCCATGAGAAACTCCAGAAC
The DNA here is from genome assembly GCA_037576955.1 of Lepidarchus adonis. Lineage (NCBI taxonomy): Eukaryota > Metazoa > Chordata > Actinopteri > Characiformes > Lepidarchidae > Lepidarchus > Lepidarchus adonis. Next base: position 7,275,994 of record JBBIGC010000039.1, read on the forward strand.
CAGACCGATGTCAATCAGAGTGATTTGGTAATCTGGAGGAAGGTTTCCCTGAAAGTGGAATAACATCATGGGAACATTACAAAACTGTGGGGCTTAACTTGAGCTGCTGAAAGGTTTGGAGAGGGTTCACTAAAAGAACTGTATCCTTTTAGCCATATAAATCTGACTTGCATTAACACTCCCATGCATATACACCATGATAAGCACAGACATGCACAATATATATGCTATACGTTTGCACTCACACACAGACAGACAGACAAAGACACAGACACACACACAGACACACACACACATTCCTATAATTAATTATTTTTTGGACAAATAAAACCTGAGTACTATATACACATATATTTGTATATGATGTGTACCTTTTTCACATCTCTGACCACAAAATGCAGTGTGTTAGTCGGTCCCAGCTTCTGTAGGACAAAAGCATTTAATGGAAGACAGAACACAGAGCAAAAGCATTAGAAGGTCTGCCTTCTATCACTTACCACAGCCCTGCCCCAGCATACACCCACACACCCACACAGACACACACACACACACACACACACACACACACACACACACACACACACACACACACACACACACACACAC
>JBBIGC010000039.1:7283217-7299984 GCA_037576955.1 Lepidarchus adonis
TATATATGTATATGTATATGTATATATGTATATATATATATATATATATATATGCTAGTAAAAATCACTGTGCATGCAAGAGAACCTATTAATATTTCTGCACTGGGAAAGGGTGAAAAACATCAAAATCATAATGACTATGAATTGGCTAGAAGTGACAAGAGGTCCCCAAGCCCTGAGGAATGTGGTGCGTAAAAGTTGGCAACTCTCTGTTGCCTTAATAACTGCAGAGTTCCTAACTTCTTCTGGTTTCTAAGCAGCATCAAATGGAATAGTGTAGAACATGCCACCACTGACTCCAGTGGAAATGTGTTCTGTGATTAATCATACTTCTCGGTTTGGCAGTCTGATTGATGAGTCTGAGTTTGGGGGATATGAAAAGAATGTTGCCTGCCTGAATCCACTGTGCCAGCTGGTTGGTGGAGGGGGGATAATGAGGTATGGTGATGTTTTTCAGGAATGGGCTAGACCCCTTAGTTCCACTGAAGAGAAATCATAATGTTTTAGCACACATACACATTAGAAAATTCTTTGTGGAAACAGAAATAAAAAGTGATAATGATGACTGGGGGAAGTTTTGGTTCAAAGTTAGTGTTGTAGAATCAAACTATTTTTAACATAAAGCTACTGTGTTTCTTGCAGTGTTTGGGATGTAACAATATAAACAGTAATAAAATGAGAGTTTTTTAGGCCTAAAGACAATGCTTGAGATGGAAAATCTAGTCATACCTAAGTCTAACAATTAGAGCTCTTCAGCTCTTATAATTTGGTTAGATCTAAGCCTATGTCAGTGCATTAAATGGGGCTTTATGCCATTTGGGTCACCACAATCCATAAGCCCTGACATCTCTGTATTTGAAATGTTACATTCACAAGATATGTAATAATAAAATCACAACACAGATGATAGAATAAAGATTCATATTCAATTCACGCCATTTATATAAGAGATATAAGAAGAATACTGTTGTTCTAACTTCATATAGGAAAATTTATATTATGAAAAAAGACAATCGTAGTTTATGATGCACCATGCAATGAGGTGTGAAATGCATTTGCAAAATGAAAATGAAACAACATGGGAATGAAGGTAATGTTTATTGCTGGGACTGCTGACAGAGCTCAAAATAACAAGGAAGACAATTATTATAAATATAACATCTCTTTCAGAAGAAAAACTGTGTGCTGTCATTGCTGTCATTTTCTTCACTTTCTCTTTTTTACATTTTAATCCACAGAGCATTTCATGACACATATTTATTGTTGAACCCACAAAAAATTCTATCTTCTATTACGTAATCATACATTGAGAATGAATTTGCTTTTTTGGCACGTTGATTTTTTCCAAAAGTGCCAATGACCACATACTGTAAGTTTCTGCTTTGTGAAAGTTTCAGAATTTTAGATATGTCTGCATAAACATGACCTACTGGTTTGCAATTGATTTTCGCACATAGATTCAAGGACTATACACTCAATAATAATAGTCTGAGAGTTCAAAATGGGACCTAGTATAACTTCTAAAAAGCTAAAGTAGATACTACTTACAGCTGTATCAATTGCAGCTCCGAGTAAGCTGTCCGATTACACAAGGCCGTTCTGTTTCATCTTGTACAGCAGTGAAAGAGCTTGGTGTGATCATCAACCCCATTTTGAACCCAATGTAGACAATATACTAGTACGTCTCCAGATAATCTAGAGTGCAGCAGCAAGAGTTCCTACTAGAACCAGAAGTTATAATCCCATCACACCCCATTTTATTGAATTTGTCTTTTTTCTGGTACCTTACGTTAAAAGATCACAGCAGGGGTAAGAGCTTTCTCTAATTAAGCCTTGCAGTTCCTGATACCTTCCAAATATGTTTCAGGACTCAGACACAATATTTAAGTCCAGACTGAAAACATATTTGTTTATTCAAGCTTTTTATTAGTTCTAGACAAGGGGTAGAGCCAAAGGGTTCTCAGGCATAGAGTTCCATAGAGAAGGAACTGCTGACAACTCATTAATCTAAAACTATTATTACTACTATTATTTATCTTTTGTATGTTGTTACTTTCCAGTGTTGAACAAAGGATGAGTTCCCTTTCTGAGCCTTGGTTTGTCCCAAGGTTTCTTCTTACAGTTAAGAGAGTTTTTCCTTGCCTCTGTCTGGTTTGCTCATTACAGGGTCCACCCCAGATTCTGTAAAGCTGCTTTTAGGACGATGTCTTGTTTTTAAAAATGCTATAGAAATAAAATTTACTTGACTTGATGATGGTTTAGGTCATATTTATGTAGAAATGTTCCCAAAAAGTTCCCAAACCACTTAATTCATTAAATGACTGCATTAAAAGTTAGGTCTAGTAGGTCCACTTTCTCTTTACTTACCAGTTCTCTCTTCTTCATGCACTCCATCACCATGAGGTAGATCTGATGGGCTTGATTACGGTTATAGTTGAAAGTTTTCTGGATGGTCACCAGTAGCTGGTCTCTAACACTGTCATTGACGAGCCTGGATCCAAACATGAAGAGAAAGATGAAGCATGTGATTAGAAATATAAGAAAAAGACAGCATGTAATCTTATCTTTAGTCTAAAATGCTTTGCTGCTAAGTGAATGAAAAAGGACAATGATGTTAGCTTGTTTAATCACTATTGTCACTATTACCAAACATAACTACGATGTCATAGATGTGCAGTAAAGACTTTTGGGAGCTTGGTTGCCACCCCCCACACTACTGATCTGGTGCCATTTCTCCACCTGCACTACCAGTAGTTTTGCCACAGGTGAGGTAGACTGGATTGTGAGGTTCTTATTCAAGTAGCTCACCCATCTTCCTCTGTGTATTTATGGGCAAATGAGATGATGTCTGAAGCTCGGCCACTTCCATCACACACAACTACTGGCACCGGGGGATCTTCTCTGAGACTCTCCAGCACAATGGTTATGACATTGGGACCACCTTCCAGAATCAGACACACCAAGGGAACTCCTTGCCCCAGACCTATGAAACACAAATAGATACACTTACACATTACTTATAAAGTTTTTGGAAAATGAATAGTTAATTTAGCCAAAGACCAAATTTTAACCTGCTTTGGTACAAATGTACATAATAAATTGGATGGATTTTGAATGCAGTATGGGATGACAGCTGGGCCTCCCTTTGCTGTCCCTGCCTCATCAGGAGCTCCAGGCATAGGATGACAAAGGGAAACCCAGGAGGTCACAGAGAGGACAATCCAGCACTATCCACCACTCACAGATGCCACACACATGCATGTTCTCCTCATGCTCTCCTCAAAGTTCCCATTATACAATAAACAGTGGAATGTCATACTGAGTAAACACTATTGAAAAAAAGGTTCATAAATGGTTCTTAACTTGGGTGTAAGGATCTAGAAAAACACTTTAGTTTAATATGAAACCAATTTACTATGTGGTTGTAGTTTATAATTGTTATTTTTATTTGCAATTAAGTGGATGGTTGCTTAAAGATCTATAGAAAAAAATATGCAATGTTTACTTTTAAGAACTTGGAAGATCGGTATTTCCTCGTGACTTACGTGTGTTGATTTTTTGCAGGGAGATGTGTTTCTCCAGCTGTCGACGGAGACGGACCTCGGCACCATACTTGCCATGAGTGCCATTATCAGCTAGAATGAAGTGAGAGTGGCTGCTATTAAGCACCGAGAGCTTGCTAAGAGGGTTGGACATGGTCTGATATGGCCTGGTCACCTGAAAAACAGAAACAAACAAGGATGTACATTCAAATCAAACAAGTCACCGTTATTACAAATGTACATTAGAGCATATGCAACTGGCCAAAAACATGGACTTACATCACGACCTATAAGATCCTCCTTGTTTTCCACAATACCCCAAGGTGCAATCCCAATGGCACAGACTCTACCACGAGACTTTGATGAATGGTCCTTCAGTGCATCTCCTACATGACGGATCACTCCTAGCCATGGCAAAATGATAAAGTACACAGGATAACTTTGTAGGACGGATAAATTTGGTGAACAAACCTCTATATTCCTGACAGAAGAATACGCACCAGTGCTGACCCCTCCTGTAAAAATCCAAGCTCCAGTGGTAACAGCTGCTTTGATCAGACCTTTTCCAAACACTTGTTTGAGTTTGGGCTGCAGGTCAAAGTTTTGCAGACCTCCATGCACAGAGATGAGCAGCGTGGGGAGCTCCAGCTGCCAGTCTTTCACCATCAGGTGCAGCAGGTTATCAGGCTTAGTGTCATAAGACACACGGATGTACTGATGAATAGAGAAAATCTATTCAGCATAACCTCAATCACATAATACATCATTTACTATCAGGGTTTTTTTTCAGTTATCCAGCATGTGCCAAATTTTTTGCTTTACTTTAAGCTCATTTTCTGTGGCAGCTTTCAAAACAGAGCCGTATCACTTTCAATTATCTTATTTGTTTCAAAATACAACAAATTTTTTTGACAGTATATATATAACTTTTTTTTTATATATTTATAATTTTACATATTTAGCCTACAGAAGGCAATCAGAATGAAGCTATAAAGAGTGTTTTCCCCAAAACAGACACTTTAAGTCTTTTAAATTTAAATAGAGGAATTAAGAAGAGATCAGAAATCAGAAATGTTTGTATAAATTGTAATTTTGTCTGTTTTTGGGTACACAAATCCATGAAATATCATACGTGAACATTAAGGAAGTAGACAAATGCAAGACAGACCACGTTAAAATTAAATTTGGCTGTAGCATTTAAGATTTCTGGTACCATGGCCTTGTTGGCATGCCCTCCTCCTTGAAACTCGACAATACCAAAAGCATCAGTGGGCATGAGCTGCGTATGCTTCACAACAGACCATCTCTCCTGGGGAGCGTCACTCTGACCCTCCTCTGCACTCTTATGGGTGGCACCTGGAGGAATGGCTGTATGAGAAGTCACCAGCTGACCACAACTGCACCTACAACAGCAAAATAAGATACAAGGGAAGTAATTGCATTATGATGCAAGCAAAATTAGGATTCTTCAAAAATAAAACTCAATGGGCTGCTTAATAACATCTGAACTGGGGCAGTTCAAGCTAATGTGGGACATGTATATCTTTCATGTATATCTATGCAGGAGGATTTCTGAGAGGGATTAAAGCTCTATGGTGCAGCAGGGTTTATATTTTAATGTTTTAATTCTACCATGTCTCCCACAAAGATGAGGCACCATAGAGAGCCCATATTAAATAAGATAAAATAAGTTCACTTCAAAAGGTGTTTCTAGGATATTTAAGAGAAAATACTGACTTGTTGGGTTCTTTGCTGCTGGGAAATATGTAAATACACTCCCTCTTCTGAAAGGTCCGCTCTACCCATGCCTTCTGGGCCTGCAAAACATTAAACCACAAATGTTTAATTATGTTTTTGTTTTTTAGATTAAAAAAACCCCCTTATGTGTATATTCTGCTTTATCATGTTGGAAACCTGTTACAAGAAAAAAGATGCTCATGCTGTGAGCTACCACCCAACCACATTCTATTGTTTGGATTTTTCCATGTTATTTATCCTCTTAGCTCACCTATAATCCTCAATAGCCACCAGGACTGGATAAAACAGTACAACATGCCAGAAAAAAATATCTGTGCATGTGTTAAGAAGCAGTGAATTACAATATAGTGATTAACTTGACATTTCCTGCCATTTTAAATAATGGCAGATTAAACTCACGTGCAGAAAGATTACCCCTTTCTCTCTCCTGTGACACAGCCACATGTGCACACATGTATACACACACACACACACACACACACACAAATATTCCTACAATGGTTTTTGGTCGAATAAAAACGTACTAAAAAAACTTACTAAATAAAAATATGGTTTTTTTAGATGAAGCACAACTTATTCACACAAGTAAAATAATAATTTCACCAGACACCTTATACCTACAAAAAGTAACTTTACAAGAATTAATATTAATTGTAAATTAATCAATGCAAATTAATAAAACAAAAGTTCGGCATTTTAGAAATCCACTACAACCATCAAAAAATTGAACAACAAAAAATCATAAGAGGTTCTGCTCTAACAAGTTGCCCTCAGAGAAGAAATAATTATACTTATAATTATAATTATGCAAAAAAGTGCCTTAAAATGGTAGAAGGTAGAAACTTACCCTCCATGAAGCCTGCACTAAAGAATGGAACCTGGTTCAGAGAAGGCTGGATCAAGCACTGCTCTTTCTACCAAACCTCACACTTATTGTGGCCTTCAGAAACACACCACGACTGCCTTTATGCATCTCTTATGAAGACCATGTGAGCTGGCCTTCAGCCTCAAGTCCCATGACCACTGCTGAAGGTAATCCTCTGAGAACCCCATGACCAGCCCACAGCCACACACCACCCTACTCAAGCCCATTCAGGAGTTAAGGAGTCACAAATCTACTTGGATGGCAACCATGATAATCTGTGTTTCATTTAGTCCTTTCCTTTATAAAACTGGTGATAATAATTAGTGACCCCAATGAATGGAATAAGTAAAGAACATGAAAAGATCATATATATGTAGAATGCATTCACGACTAGAGAAACTTTAAAAGGAGCATAAAGATATCCACATGAGACAAGTGGCCTGTAACTCTGCACTATTGTTCATTAAAAACCCACAGTATGAAAGAATGTGATAAAATTCACACACATGTGATCATACATGTGATGATTTTTTATGTTCACCATCATTTACACATTGCAACAACTCAAGGCATCAGTCTATCCGGAATGATTTCTGTTAACCAGGCATGAACTTGCTGGACACAATCCTGTTGATTTCTTTCAGAAAGACAAATAATTGTCCAGTTAATTATGTATACTGCAAACCACCCGCAGTACTGTACAGTAAGACATGTAACAGACATTTTACTGTATGGTTTTGTATAGAAATCACATAATTGTCACTTGCTGTCACTTGCCAGAACTTTACTGGATAAAACTACTACCATATATCAGTGTAACTGCTACCATTATATCAGTGCCAAGAACCCAGTATGTAAACCAGACAGATCAGCTTGTGTGAGTGTAATACATGTGGACCATAGTTGATCTACTCCATTTTAATGTGATGGATGGAATATGAAACAATATCCTTGGTTTTCATATTTAGCCTTTGTTAATAATTTTCATTGGAAGAGTAAATTATTGTAAATTATACAGGAAACTGTTGATGGACATCAGTCATTGCAAAATGAATGTGATATTGTAAAATGTACTGGTGTTTAGTGTATCGTTTCTGAGACTATCTACCGTGTACTTGTAGTTACTTCTAGAATGTGCAGCTCTGGTGAGGGACTGGTGTTCAGCACAACTGTAGTTTGAGCAGGAAAACTATCTGTGCTGGACAGTGGCCCACAGGAAACAAGAACACCTCTGTTCTAGAACCTTAAGGGGCTCATTCAGCTGCTTCAGTCAGAAATGAAACTACGGAGTAATGAAACTAAGTTTTGTATAATACAGTCTTTATAAACCACAAGCTCATTCAAAACACAGTGTCTACCAAACAGTTTCACTAAAATCTGCTTGCGTTCCAAATTCATCATAGGCAATGTGTTTCAACATCTGTCGACTGTCCTGCTTTTGATGACTTTTGGCCTTCAGTCATTTAGAGCTACATAACACCCAAATCCTGATAAACACACAGATTTTGGATTTCCCTAACAGCAAAAAGAAAAGGGCATTAACATGTCTAACATCTCAGGTTGACTTTCCACAAGCAGTATTGCATTAAAGATATCATGTAGGCTGGATACTTCAGTAGCCCATACTATCAGACAGACAATAAAGCAGTCGAATATAAAATAAACATTCATATATTTTATAGTTCAGCCAAAAACAAACAAACCAGAAAACAACTGATAGAATAAAGAGAAAACAAGCATGTCCTGACTTCAACTGTAGCATAGAAACATCTGCTAACCAACCTGGTTTTGTTTTTCAGTTTTTACCATTATTTCACGGCTTGTGAATCCCATGGTTGCCTGATCACAGTTTCATAAATAAGGCACCCCGGTTTGACTAAACATGCAAAAAAGGTACAAAAAAAGAAGACATTACAGTGGCCAAATCTGCTAATGCAATGTGGTACACAGTACAATGCAGGGTTTGAGCTTTTTCATGAAACTATCTAATTATTAAAAGTCCCATGAGCTAGCCCAGGCCTCCTATTAGAAGCTTAACTCTACAGATTATCCTCCTCTAGTTAAGCAAATTAACTTATTAGCCAAAGAGAAAACAATGAGCAACATTTGTAGTGAAGGAAATACTTCTTCAGTGGGATTATTCTAAAAAACAATAGACAATAGTATTCAGAACTGAGGTAGGATTGAACTGTCCAGACCTCAAGCTTTTGCAAAGATTTAGAAGATGTATAATAATGAAACACAAATAATAATACATTGATCTTATTTTATTTAATGTACCAAAAAGGTTTAGCACTAGCGTTATTTGACATTTTTACACTCATATACAGTTCTATTTCATATTTATTGAAGACGAATTGATGAAGCTCTCTCTCCGAGCTTTGTGCAGACTGGGATGAAACAGGAAATCACGTGACCGCATTTTTAGGATTGGTTCAGGGCTTTAAAGGACCGGGGTGGGGAAAATGCCTGCAAGCGTGTTAGAAGATCTTTGTGGACTCATTTTGAGAGTAGATTAAACTTACATGATTCACACCGCTGGATGAAATATCAGACAAGGCAACTGACAACTAAGCTCTTTTGATGGCAACATTACTTTCTTTAAATAGGTGAAAATATAAATATAAATTTACTAAGGATGGGACTGAGGAACTCAAGCCATTCTTTACAGAGAGTGGCACTACAGGATTATTCAGGTTTAGGTTCATGTTCAGTAGCTACTCTACTGATGACTGAGCACAGATAAAACAACAACATAACCTAAAGAACTGCATAATGGCAGCCGAACTGTAGACACTGTTTGCACAGATGGCAAAACATTAACTAAAAAACACTACTTGTTTTAAAAGTGCTATAAAAGAGGCATTTAAATGCAAGAATAAATTACATGGTAACTCAGAGTTGTTTGGCACATAGCGGTCCACAGCAAGATTTACAAATGCACTCAATCACTGCAGTAATGTGTTCCAATAATCCATTCGTCAAATGCCTTTCACTGTTTAATTGAGATAACAGAATCTGAACGGAAAACAGCTTATTTGTGTTTATACTCCAGATCATCATACATCACGTCATTTTTGCAGTGGCAGTTCATCAGTTATATGTTTTTGTCCCTTGAATCATATTTTAATCATTGTATTTTTTGAAACTATAATGTGATTTTGTGATTTCATTTAGGTTCTGTTTTGGCTGTAATGCAACTGTAATGATCTACAGCTCTCCATCTTTGTATTTTAAACATGGCATCCAGTTATCGTCTGACCCTTTCAAAGTGGTTGTACTGTTCAAGCTTCCAGTGAGAGAACAGAGGATGAGCACCAGCAGCAAACTGTTATCAGGATATTCAAACTCTCTAGAACAGCTGCAGGACCCATTATGCAACTTTGACATAGTCATCTACACTTTTTAAAAGGTTCTTTCACAAAGCTGATTTAAAATTATTTCAGGGTGAAGGTCAATAATAGTGCTGTGTGTGTGTGTGTGTTTGTGTGTTTGTGTGTTTTGGTTGAGTCTATAGTTCTCTGCTTGCATTAATCACACTAAGCTGTTCAGGCAGCTGCTCTTTACAGAGCCATTACCAGAGATTAAAGAACAATACTGAAATGTTCTTTCTCTCAAGTGTGTTTGCATGTGAGCGTGCGCTCTCTGTCCTCTGGAACGGATGGAATTCTTTATTCGACTCTGCATATTTTCACAGGTTCTCTAACCAACCCAAGGGCTCAGTTGACAGCCTACATTTTAGTTCCTAGATGTTTATAATTGCTGACTGCAACTCATCTGCTGTTACACAATTTCCCAACTTCCAGCTGAAAGAGACTGCAGTAGCAGCAATGACTAGATGCTTCTGGTGCTTCTGGTGCTCAATGGTGTATCTGTGATCAGATGGCTAATAACCATAAGAACAAGTCAACTTAAGGGGTGGAAAGTGTGTTGAACAGCATGGCATTGTCATAGATGATCATCTAAACGTATTTTTAAAAGCATATATTGCAGATTGTCTGTACTGGCTGAACACTGAACAACTAAAATAATTATAAAGAAAAATGAAAACATACTCCCATGCTACAGAACCTGGATGGTAACTGTATACATTGCACAACAGCAAGGAGCTCGGAGTATGTCCTTCCACTATGCCATTATATATGTTTTTTGCTAATTTTATAAACTGATTTTTACTCCTCTTCTCCTGGTCAACATGTTTGCAAAACTCAAAAGAAATGAAATATTGTGATTTCAAGCTTCTTTAAAATCATATTACGCTCACAGTGAAGAGATGGTGTGCTCAAGGGTGTCACAGGTGATAAGCTATAAAGCTCCTTACCTTCTGAGAACCAGATGATGTACGTTTGATGGAGGAGCGCTTAAAGGAGCCCTCTTTGCCCTTCTTTCCACCAAAGTTCTTGTTCTCCATGGCTAACAAACCATTGGCCTATCTAGGAGCCTGTCGTGGTCTCCACTCAACTCTGATCCAACTTAGCCCTCAAGCATCTCAAACCCCCACAATGACCAGGCTGAGGTGCTCTTCCAGCCGACAGTACATAGAGTCAACAGTGATGAACGCAAATTCCTGATGCTGCCTTGAGCAACAGAGCGCAGCTAAAGTGAGGAGGGAGAGATTTAGATGCACAGATAAAGCTGTAAACAGTATGATGCTGACACAGACCCCTTCCCTCTCGCACTACATGTGTGTGTAATCAGGCTTAATGGAGTCGCTCCTATAAACGATGGTCTTTAATGCAGGAGATTTAATAAATGGTGATTGAAGGTAAATCTACTTTGGTAAAAGTCAGACCCAAAATGGCTTTAATGCTTAATAATAGCACAGGGAGTCAGGCTGTGACTTGTGTTGCATTAAGAGAAAGAAATGCATGGGATTACCAAGGCACATCACGTTTTAAGTCAGTTGGTGGAGACTTTGTGGAAACTGTTGGAAATACTTGTCTGTTAAAATCTACACTATTTTATTGAATGGATTACTGATTTACTCATCCAGTATTACACGCAAAGCTATAAATAGTATAGGCCGCTTTGTTTTGGGGGAGGGTGTGTCACGCATGTGTGTGACAAAAACATAATTTAATCTATAGATTTAAACAGTACAATCTAACAACTGCCTACTAAAATTATAAGGAAGGACAATCTGTAAACTGGAAACAGAGTTGTGGCTGCACCGGGTTCACTGATGCATGTAATTCATCTAGCCTGTCTGGTCAATCCAACAAAAAGCTATGGTAGAACAAATTGCTGAAAAAGTTAATGCAGACAATCATTTAAAGTTGAAGATCACAAGGGGCACAGCAGCTTCCGTGGGAGATTGAGAATCTGCAGGATGTGCTCAAAGAACTAGTCAGATCCATATGAATTACATCCTGGTACCAAATACCAGAACTTCTTGAAAGATCTTGTAGACTGTTTTAAAGACATGAGAGGACAACAAACGTGCAGTTTTACCATTAGGCTTACGGGCCTTGTGAGTGTTCTCTTTAATGAAAAACATTATATAGAGAAATTAAATCTGGCACCTATGACAGAGTCACAGCTGTGTTGGTATGAAACTAATGAAACTCACTTGTCTGTGGCAGTCGCCATTTTTCGCAAGAATTACTGAAAGGGGGTCAAGGCCATGCTTGCTGCTTCTTCTGCTGCTGTAACAGACCAGGGCCTTGCTCAACCTCAGTCGATGGTAATCTGTCCCCATGCCAGTTAGGCAGCAAGCCAACCTGCAAGTAATGCACCAGTGACTTCTCCTGTAAATTTATAAACAAATCTGTAGATCGCAGAATTAATTACCATTGTTTAACCTCTTCACTACTACAGATTATACTTTTAATTCCGTCATCATACACACACATTTCACTAATAGGGTCACGTCTGTCTCCTATACATTAAGGTTCCTTGCACCAGCTTTGTACAGCCATGTTCCATCTCTGGTCACACCACCAAACAAACCTACCTCCTTCACTTCACATCTCTGCTTAAAGCTTGTCCTCAGCTCAACACTTAAGAGTGGTCATGTTATTTGGTACTAAATCTTTAAAAAATCTATTTTTATAGATTTCAAAAAGCAGTTCTGTTGTCCAGCTCTGGTTGCTTGTCCATTTTGAAGAGGCAACATCCTCTCTGTAAAGGGGTCATTTGTTTTTCCTCCACCTCTTTTCATACAGAACCCTGCTGCACTAGGATTGACTTCTAGAGTCCAGCCAAACAATATACAGCAGCAAATACAGACAGAAGGCCTTCACCAACACCAACCCTGCACCTACACCACCTCAGGCAGGTGGTTTTAATGTTATGGCTGATCAGTATAAACTTCCCATTGAAACAAAATTCAAGTTCATTCTGGAGAAAATAGCCATAGATAAAGCCATCTGAAATCTGTTTTTCATTACTTACTCCTATTATGTGGTCATATGAGTGCCCTCAATTGGTCAGAGAGCTCAACAGCACGTCAGACTGACGCACATTGAAAAGCTGGCATCAACACGTGAGGCACGAGGGTTTACTTGCTGTGCAGCTATGTTAATTCTAATCCACCAGATTTCTCACTGAACTAAATTTACAGTACAATAGATCTTTTAAAACAATTTTATTAAATGATTCACGCTAAACTATGATAAACTGAAACAAAACAAAATTATGTTTCTACAAAAATTATATTTATATATATATATATATGTATATCCATAAAAAAGGTCATGTCCAAGGCCTTGTCTTGTCTCCTCAGCCTTGTGCCGAGATGGTTGTCATTATATGAAGGACGGAGAGCAGTCGTCTGCAATAAATAATATGTACACAGTCCTCTCTGTGTGACCGGCCTTCATCACAGTCTTCCTCAGACAGCATGGCACTCTGCTTCCATTTTCCCTCCTGCCATCCATCTGCTCACCTTCTCACTCTGCTGGGTTGCCACTGTCTGCAAAACAATAAAATGACATTTATAATCAAAGCCACACAAACACTTAATTCACCGGCTACAAACACCATATACAACACCACACCCTCCAATAACAGCTCAGTCAATACTGTACATGAAAAACCACAGTATCCCTGTATGTAAGAATTATTTTGGAAAGAAAACCAATTACTTCTGACAGACAGTAAGACATTCAAACAAGATCAGGGGTAAGAGTGCAGGATGAAATACTACCAAGACAAATTCCTATTGAAAAAAGTCTAGCAATTCATTAAATACATATGAATATGAATAATTTATGTGACATGGTTAAAAATTGCTCTGCGTTGTCTTGACCAAAAAGCTTACATTTGTTAAGATTACACGAATGTCTGGGTTTATCAACACTCACTGGAATAAACACCTTATTGAGAACTCTGATTGGCCAAAATACTCAAACACTGTGACCTGTTTTTATTTGATAATTTCATGTGGTATCAGTATCGCAAATGTTAAAAGTAATGTGACACTGTTTGGCACAAAATGTTCTATTACACTGCAGGAGACTTAGAGTTAGTAAGCAATGGTGAATTAACAAGAACTTCTTACACAAATTACACAATAGACATTACAGTGCATGAAGCAGATTAGACATACTTTTTCCATCACAGGCTACAATCTTTACTTTATCCACCTTCACCAAGTCAGTGACTTCCCGGAACTCCACATCATTTAAAACAAACGTCCACACGTTGTCACAAAATCTGTACGTGTTCAGTGATCCCTGAAAATCATACAGATAAAAGAGAAAATTGTTCAAAAAGAAGATACAAAAATGGTCAAGATTGCAAGTTTCAATTAGGCAGTATTAGTTAATTCAATTTTTAAGGAAGATTAATTCTGTATAACTATATAATACTCACCTTAAAGTTGACTCTGTTGCGAACTCGGTTGGCCAGTGCTGTGTTGATGGCTTTGTCGAACTGTAGCAGTACTTGCAGCGCTAACTGTGGAGTAATCTGTTGACTCTATAACAAAGGAAAATAACAGGCGTTTAAACATTGGGCACCCGAACGTATAAGTGTACATGACGAGCCCAGTGACCAATCCAGATTCTACTACACACGAGGACCAGCTTTCCAGCACAATTTATAGAATATTTATTAGGAGATATGTATCTAAGAACACGACATAGCATTAAACATGTGTAGTTACTCAATACAATAGGCATCCTAGCAGACAGGCGTATGGTTCAATGAGTATGCGTGCTAAACTCTTCAACTTTCTCGTGAATTTAAGGTTTTGTAGCTTTTAAAATGAAAAACATAATGTGACATGTATCCTTGTAGTCTCAAAGTGAAGTGTTTTAAATGTTTAGAAGTTGCCTCATCGACTCACCGAGCAAACTGCTAGTGGTAACAGTTAAATGCTAACAGGCACGTCAAGTTTCTCGCCAGTAGTTTCAAAAAATAATGCAAACAACGTTTTAAAAAAAGTATTCCTACACTTTACACTTGGTCCATCAAAATCAATTTGCTGTCGCTGTTGTATAAACAGCCAGTTTAAATTAGCGCGACATTTACTCCCTTAGCTTAAAAGCTAACAGTAAGCAGGCTAGCTATGCTAACGAACGCGAACTGCGGTCAATTTACCTGTATAAGTTCGTCAAGACTCTCTTGTAGGCTGTTTCCGAGCGTCGTATTTCGGTACAGCTGATATGCCATCGCGTAATTTATAGCGAAGTAAAATGTTTTCTCGGTAGCAGACAACAACCGCCAGGGGATGCGGATGCTTTGTAATAAGCTAGATGTTCTGCACTAACTGCTCGCTTCCTCAAGCGCTGAAAGCATCTTGGTACGGAAAGCCGCAAGGACAATTCAGTGCAGAAGCGAGGCGCACACGGAATAAAATCGATAATTATAAATAAGTAAGTAAATAAAGAAACAAATAAGAAATAAAATATTTTTATTGCAGCAAATAGAAGAAAAAACACTGTAAAATGTCAAAGTTTAATCACGCGTTTTGGTTTAATTTCACAGTGCAGTATTACCGACGAGAAGAATTAGCAAAAATATATAAAAAAAAACATTAAAAAAACATTAAATAAATTAAATAAACATCTCGTAATTGCAAAAATGTTTTTAAATACAACGAGGAAATATGCCAAAATGACATAAAAAGAAGAAAGTCGTCATAACAACGACTACTGTAAAAACAATTACAACTTTAAAAAAAAACTTCTATCAAAGCAACGAGATACTTTTCCCACAATTGCTAGATACCCCGTTTCACAATGATTAAATAATAAAGTTTTAATGACATACGTATAATTCTTTCTCTTAATTACAACATATAGCAACATGTTAAAGGGTTTTATTATTTATTTAGCTTGACAGCAATGCCCCAACGTAGACATACTCATTTGGCCATTTTACTCTGCAATACATTAAAATGTATAAGATAATTTAAATGCAAAAAAAGAAGAACATCTTCTTTCAAATATGCTTTTATTCTGACTAAGCATATGCTGTCTAATATCTGTTACAATGTGTACTTGTCATGTGTAATTTCTAAAAAAAAATGAGTTCTTTTGTACCCAGTAGGCAAACATGAAAGTAAATATAAAGCGTTTGTTCTGATCGTTTTTGTCATTAATGACTCAAATACAATCGAACGTTATTCTGATAACCCGCGTTTGCTCGGTATATGGAGGTAACGTTTAGTAATGGCCACTAGATGGCGGCATATTAGCGTCAATAAACAAGGAAGCAAACATAAATGCGTTGTAGTGCAATAGCATAAAAAGTGGTACACATACTTGGCCACTTTCATCAGTGATATGACATTCATAGTAGTAAAAACGTTTCTATCAAGCACATTCAACAAGCCAGATTTAATTTTATTCCTTAAAGTAATTAGTGCTCAGATGCTCAGAGAGCAAACTGTGAAGATAAATACTCAAGAACACCCAAAATCCATCTTGAAATTTTGTTTCCTAGACTTTTAACACCATTAACAGCAACAACTGTAACAAAAAGCCTCTGTATATTAAAAGCATATACAGTCGCTGGAGAACAGAGTTGTGGCCCACTGTTTGTCACTTTTTTTTTTTTTTTTTAAATCTAAGAGCTTTAAGCATGAACAGCACATTTATGATTCTTCTACAGCTTTTTTACTTTGACTATGCCACTCATAAACCTTAATTTTATTTCTTTTGAGCCATTCAAATGTAGTCTTCCTATTGTGTCCTATTGTTATCGCTGTCAAATCTACAGTAATTTACAAAGTTGATCAGAGTATCTAGGAACATTTAATTATTAAGTCATCACTTCCTGTTTCCCTGGGGTATAAATATGAAGTGACACAGAGGCCATTTCTCTTATACACTCTTCAACATGCAAAAATACACCTCATGCCCACTGTGAAGTATGGGGGAGGATCAGTGATGCTGTGGGCCTGTTTCTCTTGCAGAGTCCCTGGGAACTTTGTTAGGGTGCATGGCATGATGAATGCTTTGAAATAACAGGAAATTTTAAACAAAAATCTGGTGGCCTCTGCCCAAAAGCTGAAGATGGGTCATCACTGGGTCTTTTAGCAAAATAATGACCATAAACATGTATCCAAATCTTCACTGAAATGGTTCACCAGACACAGAATCAAGCTCCTCCCATGGCCATCTCAGTCCCCAGACCTCAACCCCATTGAAAACC
>JBBIGC010000039.1:7322088-7332565 GCA_037576955.1 Lepidarchus adonis
TTATTTTTGCAATGTAAAGCGACCTTGAGTTTGTGAAAGGCGCTATATAAATTCAAATTATTATTATTTATTATTATAACTAGATATATCCAAAGCAAATAATATAATCAACTATCCTTCAATAAGGGCCATTCTTTGACATCACCTCTAGGAAACTGTAGGCAAACACCTGAATAGGTTGCACATTTTAAATTAACCAATTACTATTGGAATTATTTTTGCTGCTTTTGGTCTTCTCCACAAATTTAGAAAACATAAACAGGTTAAAATATATTACACTCATTGTGCATAGTAATTTAATTTTTTATCTGCTTAGACATTACACCTGGAAATTAACTGGCAACTGACTCCACTTCAAAGAATTTTTCTCCCCCCATTTATATTTGAGTCCAAAAGCCTGATCTCACATTGAGAACCTGGGATTCTGTTTTTCATTTTAACCTGTAGGAACATATCAGTTTGTTTAAGACATGACATTTTTTTAAACAAAGAAAAGCTATAACAAGTAACACAATATTCCTAGCTCACAATTCAAATGTAAGCAAAGTTAATATTTTTTAAAGATACTGAAGTATGTTCAGATGACTCTTAGGTGAACTATCTTGTGAACTCCATGCCAACTGTAATTAAAGCACAAGTGGGATACACTAAATTCAGAAATTTCATGTAAATATTTCAATGATTTTTCTTTTTTTACAATTGCCATATTGGTGATAAAACTTGTACATGTGTAATTCATTACAAAAGAATGCTTAACACAAGCACAACCACTAGTGGTCTCAGTCACTTAGACCTCACTTCAAGGCTGTGCATGGACCCTCAAAAAAACATAATAAACTAAGACTAAAAGCTAAACATGAACAAATGAGGCTCTGCCTACGATTTGCCCCTGTCACCTCATCCAAAGCCATAGACCCCATGCCTGATTCACTAGAACACCCAGAAAGCCACTCAGCTAAGGTGTGAGAGGAAGAGCGAGATGGGGGGAGGCCCTCTTTCACCCTCTTTGAGGAAGAGAAAGACTCCCACCCTTGAGCTCCATGGGGTTGAAGAGGGGGCGGTGTCAACATCACATTGTGTATTGGAGTGGTAATTCAGAGCTTGGTGGTCTAATGCGCTTGTGAAGCACTTTTAATTTTCCTCAGTTTGCGTCTGAAAGGAGCACTGGGTAGCTTTCTTTCATGGCCGTCTTTGAAGTACAAGTGAGGCACTGAGCTTGGGTGGGTTCACTTTTTAATAGTCTGACCACCAGAAACGAGAGGCAGAAAGTGGATATTTGACATGCTTTCTTATATTGTCATTTTACAGAGCAAGGTCCAAAGCACACACAGAAACGCTCTTTCTGCCGTAACAGGTGGACAATCATCATTGAGTGGAAGCTCAGTTTTAAACAGGAAAGGCACGGTTGTAAAATGTTCATATACACTAATACTAACCACTTTGAAAGAGGCACTGCTTCAAAGTTTAGTAGAGTGTGCCAAATGTTGAAAAATATGATGTTTCAAAAATAATGCCAGTGTCATTTAAGGTGAGATTTCTTTAATGTACTGTAGCAGGATGTATGCTGGGATTAACATTTGTCTACTGAAAAAGGAAAACGTTCAAAAGCACTTTGTTTATTAAGCCCCTCAAACATGTTAAATATAGTAGTTGTAGCATCTTTGATGACTGTAACTACTGTAAAATACTGTCTAGATGTTCTATTGCAAGACATTTGCAAGAAAAGTCTTTCATAAAATAATTTGAAAGATAATTTCTGCATGTTTTTCCAACATTACTTTTATTAATAATAATGGAACACAAATGAAAAAGTGCCTAAAGACAAAGTTGATATACTCAAACAAGAGCACAATTAAAAGTAGCTTTTAAAATCATTAAACATAAATAAATGAAACATTCTTCTTTGGAGTAAGTAAGTAGAACAGTAGAAGTTAGTAAGCTTGTACTGTCCCCTCCACCAGAAATAACTTGGGTGTTTTGCACTTGACATCAGTTTGCTGGTATTTTTGACCATTCTTCCATGTAATATTCCTTTAATGTGAAGATCTTTGACGATTTTCTTGCATGTACGGTACTGCCATATTCAAATTCCCCAAGATGATGAAGTGCAAGATGTTGTTAAATGACAATGGTTTTCCAAAGTACATCAAGTGGCTGTAATTATCACAGCAGCATGATGGCTTCTTTTGGAGATTATTGGATAATTTCATTTTATAATCATATAATTTTGTTACAGTTTAAACTCTGAAATCACTAAAATCGAGAAATTGCCCCCTCAGGCTGCCCAACACACAAGGATGAGTCAAAATGGCATTAAAAGTAAAAGTTGGAAAAAAAAAATTAAGACTAAACAAAAATGTTATTCTAAAATCTTAGTATGACTAAGGAAGAAAAAAGGAGAGAATGCCACCTTCTATCACTCTCAAATAGTTGAAGACATCAAAAATATGCTCTGTCATTCTAAGAGGGAGGAGAAAGTTGGTTCCCCCATTTCCTCGGCCACCTGTCTTAAGAAAAATGCTTTTCCCCTGCAGCATGCAGCTGCTTATCTGAGTGGCTTTGACTACGAGATACAGTAAGGCTTCACTGAAGTCTGAGGGCCTTACTAAGGCCTGTCCATTAGGTGAGAGACCAATGCATAGTACTGGCAATTTGTTTTTGGGCAATAGGAGGCCCACTTCCACAACAATTATTATGTAATACTTTTTGAGGGCTTGATGGTCATTCACATTCAACAGTAGTTCAGCAGCCACAGATTGATTTCTTTTCTTTACTTATTCCAGAACTAGGTTTGTCATTTATAATATCCTGCTTTTATTTTTTGTATATGTTTACAGTAGAGCACAGTATATGAAAACATTGAGTCCTTTAAATAAATTTGCAAGTTATCATTAACAGAATTTAATTAATATTAAAATGTTTAAATTTAATGATGAAAAAAATACAAATTTCATTACTTTTAATGAGGAAAAAATGAAAAAATGAAGTTGAAAATGAACTAGGAGGCTAGGTGCCACATTCCAAAGAAAAAAGAAATGTAGGTTAATTGTTAGGATTAAAAGTTAGAAATGCAATAATCTTGGTTCTAACCCTAACCCTAACCCTAGAGAGATCATAAGAAGTTAATGCATGCTTTTGTCTTCTCACAACGTGGCTATTGTAATGCAAAATACACAACTGAGAGATTACAGCTTGTTCAGAATGCTGCAACCAGATACATGCAAATGAATGCTTGTCTAACAGAATACATTCATAATCAAGCTTTAAGATCACAAAACACTGCTAAGGTTCCTATAAGGTCTTCAATTAAATGGCTGGTAAATAAAATTGTTAAAATACAAAATGTCCAACTCCTATTAAAAATGACCAGGCATTTACATTTACTAGCTTTAAAGAGCACCTAAAACCTTCTTATTTATTATAGCTTTCTAATAATGTATTTTTCTTTTCTTTAATTATTCCAGTAATTTCATCATTGTATTATTTTAGCTTATCTTACATATTATTTCAAATTTACTTTCCTTTTTACACTCATCTGCCACAACATTCAAACCACTGACAAGTGAAGTGAATATCAATGCTCATCTACACTGACACCTATCAAAAGTCTACTAGTCAGTTCTCGAAGCTGATATGCTGGAAGAAACTAAAACATGTGAGTGACTTTGACAGGGACCAGATTTAATCTCCAAAACCACAGGTCTGGTAGAGTGTTCCTTGCAAGCAGTAGTTAGTACCCAACAATACCAAGTTAGTATTGAACTCCCTGTAACTCGCACATCAGTGTTGTCATGTCTGAATTTATGCTTGATTGTTTCCTGTACCTGGAAGTCGCTTTGGACAAAAGCGTCAGCCAAATGAATAAATGTAAATGTAATGTAAAAGCAACAAGAGTGGTTGAAGGAAGGCCAACATTTGCTGCATATGGACTAAGCCAGTGGTCCCCAACCCCCAGGCCGAGGACCGTTACAGGGCCGTAATATAAACTTAAAAAACCCAAAAACATCTCAGTCCGTAGCATCTAAATTGAGATATCAACTTTTTTGAAAGGAAAGTTTACGTATTATCATAGCGACCAGAGCATATATGGGGCAATGGGGAGTTTGTTGTTGGTGCGTTTAAGGAGGACACTGCTAATAAAGTTACATAATTACACAGTGGATTCACATTTATTATTATATTTACAAAATACCAGTTTTTATGTTGCTCGTATCATTTTATTTTGTTGGTTTTATCTGCGACGCCTTAAAAGTGTCACTGCCACTGTTTACATGAAACTCATTTCTGTTTACACTGCACCATTACTGTATGCTATTTAAATGCACTTTGATTAACTTACACATAACCTATACCGATACTGTATATGGATACTGTATACTATTCCCTGATACTCTATGTTTTTCAGACATTTTTTTTCTCATGATTTAATTTTTATTATACACTAGTCAGTGTTCCACTTCACCCCACCTGTGGTTCATAACAACAGCTATGGGCACCACCTCTGCGAAGTGTCATGCTGTCATTTTTTGAAGTCTGTTCTGCACTGTGTGGTTCTGCACTGCAAAGGTTGTCTTGTACTGTTATTTGCTGCATAATGATTCCAAGAGAAATGCTATTTCAACCTTACTGTAAACTAGTATATGGGCGGGCTGAAAATAAGAATTTCTTGAATTTTGAACGTTGAATAAATAGAGCTATTATTATTTACCGATATTTGGCAAAGATTTCAATAATATTACATGTCTGTTTTTCACCACAGCTGTGAACAATTTTGATTAAGTAAGGTGCTCTAGAACAGAGAATTTCACACTAAAGTACCACGAAATACTTTGTTTCAAATGAACTGTGAAGATATTTCGCAAAACAGAATTCTCCTTAAAAATGACTGCCATTGTGACTGTACTGTACTATACTGTGCTGTACGGTAAAGAGTGACATAAATAAAAGTCATGAGACATTAATAAAGATTTGTTCAAGCAGTTGTCAGTACAGGTCATAAAGCTTGATTAAATCAAATCAAACAAAAGTGCAGTTGTGATCATACTGTGACTTCCTTTCAGAAGAAAGCTCATTTCTTCTGCTGAGATGCCAGTTATGGGAAAATAAATGGGGAGTGTTCCTTACATGCCATAATTCTTTAAAGTTAAACAACCATAAAGGCTAAGAACTCTGACCTTCACCATCAAACTAAGCAAGAAAAGCCAATGATGTGTGCAAGGCCCCCGCTGGCTCGCCACATACTGATTATGATAAAATATGTCTCAGCTTCAGCCAAAAATAACCGTATGTCATCCATGACACATATAGGGCCAGCATTTCAATAAGACCCCAATTTCTTTTGCACTAAAACCTTTTACCGTTAGTCATAAAGCACAAAGAGCACGAGGGTCAGGACAAAACTGCACAGCAGAACTGTTAGGATTTTATTTGAGGCTTCTCTTACTACTTCAGCAGGCAACTGATAGCAAATCTAAGAGTCAAGCTAAAAGTGAGGCATTTCATGCTTCTTTATTCTTGTTTTTACTGGTTTAAGTCAGCTACATGGATTATAAAGACCTTACAGTTATAGTCGTAGGCATGGATGTTTTCTAGTCATTTAAATGAACAGCCTACAACCACACCTGTTTATTTTGTACAATATTTGGGCCTTGTTTAAGACAGAAAAGACACAATTCTCTCATTTTCATGGTTAGCTGGCAAAAGACTGACAGCACTGACATTTGGCTGTGTATCTAACATTGTTAATTTAGCACTTGATGGGCTTTGTAGTGGAGCCACATAACGCAGCTTGCCATGCCTGTAAAGACCACCCTCAGGCCCTGCCTCTATCACTATAACTGCCATATGTTTGCATACTTAGGAAAATCCATGAGTACTACAACCCATCTTGAGCATTTGTTCTTAGCTATTTGGCAGGACATAGCATTCAGATCTGGTGGCCTATTTTCACTGCTTTAAAATAACATTATGGCATTGTAAAGAACATTTGTATATGTTGTTGTTATGGTGAAAATACAGCCATGATTACTTTTACTACTGGTACAATAAGATCTTTTGATTACTAGGGATAGGTTCTAAGCGCTATGTCTGAATAAACACAATAATGCATGCAGTAAGATGCACTGAGTTTTGAAGTGCTTGCTTTATCATTCACTCTGTATTGGTGAGGGGGTGGGGGGTGTTGGTGGACGAGGGGATCTTCTTTCATTATCAAGGGTCGTTTACAATCCCATAACGCATTCCGACGCAAGGGGAACCATCCCGTGATAAATTCTTTGCCGTGCCCTTCACAGTTGTCGTAGCAGGACCATAAACAGCATTTATAATAATCTAGTCCGGTGCGGCTCCCAGGGCTTTGATTAGCATGCAAGGGGGTGGGAGGATGGGCAAGGATGACTGAGGCTCACTGATAGATCTTCAGCATGCATCATCAATATGATTTCAATATCTTAAAAGAACAGCAAACACACATCTGGAGATCAGCACCCCTGTAGGCTTGTGGGATTCGTGCGAAATGAATTTGAGGTATTCTATTAGTTATAGATTCTGAGGGTCTCAGGAGCACACAGGGTCAGTTAAAAATGAGACATAGTATCGTAGGATATTAGACATGCAGGTTTTTGCTAGGCATCAGTTTAGAACCTCCACACACTTATCTTGACAAAGTCATTGCAAGAGCACAGTGCATGTGCTACTCTCAGTTAACTCAGCTCAGTATGACTACTGTTCTTTATCCTATGATTAATCATGATTAAGCTAAGCATGAAAGGACCACTACTCATAAATGGCAGAGGTGTCTCCATTTACATTTCACCCTGTCCTTGTATCTCATATCTTCCCTCATCTTTTTATCTGGTCTTCTAAAAACCAATCAGCAACTTTTTAAAAAATGCATTTTAATCATTACATCATGAATCTTCATCCAAAAGCTTTCCATGGAGAAAATGTGTTCAAAACATTAAATAAAAAAATCTATTTGGTCCATACTTTCTTTTATGCAACATTTTGTCTAAGATATTGCTCAATTTATTATGAGGAAATTGTTTTGCAAAGAAAACAAAGGATGGAAATGCAATTAAGTTCTGCAATAAAAACTCAAGTACCATAACACGCAACATTAAATGCCCATTGAGCTCCATCAATTACTTAGAGCACTTACTCATGCTCTTTATTCAACTTATTAGCACACAAGAAGGAAGTAGCAGTGCCTCTCACTCACTCTGCATCATTATGAACAGAATTAACACAGCAAGGTTTGGTCAGTATGATAAAACAATACATCAAACTTATTATAAGTATCATTACTGGAATTCTTTCTTTATTTTTTTTTACCAAAGTTGTCAATTTATTTGATAACACAAGGAGAAATAGCTTACTGTAGCCTGGATCTGAGAACTTCCTTTTGGCTTGGTACTGAGAGCCATGTTATTGTAGCAGGGCATTATCTCATATTCATCAAAGCTGGCCCACATAACAAACATCCCTACTCTGTTTGATTTCATAAATAATTGCAGTCATTGGGGAGTCACATTGTTTTAGGCCTAAATCTGTTGTTTACTGATATTGTGTGTGTAGTGGGGTAGACACTCCGCTTGTGTTTGAAGAGTGAGTGAATGAGTGAGAAAGAGCGAGAGAGAGCGATAGAGTGAGAGAGAGGGGGGGTGACTCACCCAAGGCAGTAGTGCTTGGCACGGAAATGAGAGCATTTCTGTTTACAGGGAGAGAGAAAAAGCGAGAGAGATTGTCTCTTTGTAGCCTCAGGACCACCGGCAAGTTTCAAACCAGGGCTCAGCAGTCAAACATGACGTCTCCTCCACACAATGAGCAACAGACACATATGTTGATCAGATAGAGAGCGGGGAAGTGGGGAATGCTGAGCATTGACTGATACCATGAAAACTACCGGAACATAAGCTGTTGCACTAGAAGCACTTAAGAAGGCCATCGGTAGTCACAGCTCAAACTACTCCTCTAGGAACAAATGACTTATACATAACAGCTTTCAGGTCAACCATCACAAAATAAAAGCACAGAAATATCACATACAGTGGAAAAGTGTGCAAAAATCCAACAGTTTTAAATAAAACAACAGCAATATGTTTTCAGCTAAGTGGTTAACTTTAGGCTATGAGTACATTTATCTTCTGTCTCATACCTCATTCCTGATACCCAAACATATTCTGTTGATATTATTCAGACACTGCTACTCCAGGTTGCATATCAAACGCTGTATGGAGCTGAAATGGCTCATGTCAAATTTAAGGGGTTGATTTACAAAAACAGCTGTCAGAAGCCTGTGGAGCTCCTACTGTAAAGCAATGTCTCAGGCATCGATTAGCATGCACATAGCAATTTACTGTATTAACTTTAGAGACATTAAATGTTCTTCTGCATCTATCACTATTATTGTGAAAAATTCAGAAAAAGAAAAAAAACAATAGTTTTTGTTTTCAAACTGGAGCATTTCACATTGAAACATGTCTGAATTTATGCTTGATTGTTCCTGTAACCGGAAGTCACTTTGGACAAAAGTAGTGTCAGCCAAATGAATAAATGTAAATGTAAATTGAATGACTTTGTTTACATTTTGACTGAGTTTGAAAAATCAATGAAACTCTTGGTTCTTGGTCACTTCACTACTGCATCATACACTTATGAATCAGAACATTAAAATCACATGCCTAATATTGTGTAGGTCCATTTTAGGTCACCAAGACAGCACAAACCCATTGATGCATGAAGTCCACAAGATCTCTGAAGTTGGTGAGTAGTATGGACCCAAATTTATCAGCAATTTATTGCATATATAAGTCAACAGTTTGAAGTACTTGTCATGTTCCTCAAACCATTCCAGAACGTTGCTTACATTGTAGCAACGTGTATTATTCAGTTGAATGAGGCCAAAGCAATGAGTAAATAATGTTGTCAAGAAGAGATGAACTTGGTCTCCAACAATGTTTAGGTAGGTAACATGTCAAAGAAATATTCACATAAACGCCAGGACCAAAGGTTTTCCAGCAGATATTACCTACAGTATAACACTGCTTCTGTCACCATCTTTTCTTCCCATAGTGCATCCAGCTCCAAGTAAGCCACGCATTTACATCCAGCTGTCCACCTTATGTAAAAGAAGATGTAATTCACCAGACCAGACCACCTTCTACAGCTGCTCCAGCCCAATTCTGATTTCCTATTGTAGGAAGTGAGCAGGGCTCAGCCTCTGTCAGACCAGTATGAATGTTTTTCAGGAATTTGTGAAACAGCTGCTTGTGTGAGATTTGGAGCTGTCAGGTTAGCCTTTACTCCGCAGGTGCAACAGTGTGCAACAGGGTTCATTGGCTGTTCATCCTTACATCACTTTTGGAAGGAGTTAACCCCTACGTACTGGGAAAACCCCAGAAAAGCCACCATTTTGGAGATGCTCTGACCCAATGGTCTAGTTCTCAAAATAAGCCCTTTGTCAAAGTTCTGATCCTGATACTGGCCCATTTTTCCTGCTTCCAACACGTGAACTTCAAGAACTGCCTGTTCACTTGCTGCCTAATTAATCACAACCCTTCACAGATGGAATTGTAATGATGCAATCTATATTGCTAATTTAATGTTAGTGGTTTTAATGTGGTGTCTTAAAAGAGTATTGTACTGATGGGCAAGCTGGATGAATAGAACAATATAGAATAGAATAGAAAAATAAAACAATAAATATATGACAATGCAAATATTTATTAATGAAAGATGAAGCACTTTTAGTAGAGATTTGTGTTTCTCTAAAACAAGATAAGAGTTTTACTTCAGAATACTTTTACCCAGAAATGTTCCAATGGTATGCACTCAATAGTAATCAAAAACTGGCATCAAACAAATGCTGATATAAACCTAGCTGGTATAACAACTGCTTGGGAGTCCAATGAATTCCCAAAGAGCATGCCTATAAATTATACATGTAATCAGGCAGAGGGCTAAGTGTCAGCAGTGTAGAGTAGCGTAGCAGAGGCACAGCATCTATATGTAAAACAAGCTACACAGCGTGGAGCATCACATCCCAAAACAGAACCAAGTCCATCACACCTTCTACTTTTTACACCTAAATCTGTCATTATTTTCCTCCATATTTTGGCTAATTACTGTAAAGATAAAAGAATACATTACAATAAATCACTGCAGTTTAAAGTCTTTTTTTTTTTTTTTTTTTTTTTTTTTTTTTGCAGTTTAAAGTCTTATTAAATGTTTGAATATAACTTCACACAGGTTAATGAGAGTGAGTGGAAGGAAATGCAGAGACAGAAAGAGAGAAAGGGAGAGACAGAGCAATGAGAAACAGGGAAGCAGGCAGGTAGTATGTTTCTGTCATTGTTGATGTTATTGTACTTACACAGTACTCAATACAGTTATGTATATAAAGCTCGGGAAGAGAGAGAGAGAGAGAGAGAGAGAGAGAGAGAGAGAGAGAGAGAGAGAGAAAGAGAGAGAGAGAGAG
>JBBIGC010000039.1:7364214-7383744 GCA_037576955.1 Lepidarchus adonis
GTGTGTGTGTGTGTGTGTGTGTGTGTGTGTGTGTGTGTGTGTGTGTGTGGTGATTCAGGGTGGGGGTGGGGGGAGATTAAGTAAGCAGTGGCTGTTGGATAAACAGGCAGGCGCTCCTATAGCTGCCATCCACTGCCAGAGCCATAAATAGGTCAGTGGAACAACATCCCGAAAATGTCCAACAAGGCAACATTCCGGAATCCTTCCAAACAACCAACATGGCTGCCCACGTCAGCCTAAAAGGCGATGAAAGGCCTACCGCTAAAGACTCCACAATCGCATACATACGTACACACTTATTTTCATTTTTATACACACATCTTTATTTCCAATGAAAAACACCCTGTGCCATCTTTCTCTGTAATGGAATTCTTGATTCACTCTCATTCTCTCTTTCTCTCTCTCTTTCTACCACCCCTCACTTTTTTCATCATTCTCTCTCCCATTTTGTCTTCTCTTCCTATCACTTCTTTCTCTCTTTCAACGTTCCTCCCCTTAAACTACTTCTTATTGTCTATTTGTCTTGCTCTCACTCTCTCTCTCCCCTCTTGCTTTATCTGTTTATATCTTCATCCCCTCTCTCATCCCTCCCATTCTATATTCGCTCTCCTCTCATTCTTCCTCTTATTCCACATTCTTGCCCCCCCCCCCAACTATCTCTGCACACCGCTCCACATCTCCCTTTTTCTCCCTCACTCGGGTCTGTTCTTTTCTCTCTGTTCATACCCCTCTCTTTCTGTCTCTACACACCCCTTCCTTCTGTCTTTAAAAAATAACGAACTGAAATGAAGAGTACAGTCCAGTTACAAGGAGAGAATATATCAGTAACATTAGCTGAAATAAAATATAAAATATGAGTAAACAACTGTCTGAAGGAAAGCAGCAACCTAATCCCTCATCATACACTTACACTTGCACACGCAAACAAACCCACTACACATGCACGCACACATATCCTGGCACAGCTTACAGCCACATGAAAATCCCCTCTGCAGCAAAACAGCACTTTCTTTCTTACCTTTCATGGCTGTGATCATAAAGTACATCCTGAGGCTGGGTGCCCATATAGATGAGGCTCAGTGCAAGCTGCCCTGCTGTAGTGTATAAGTATATATATGTATGTATGTGAATAATCGTGTGTGTGTGTGTGTGCATGTATGTGTACTGTATGTGTGTGTGTGTGTGTGTGTGTGTGTGTGTGTGCGCTTCAGACTGGAGCTTACTGCTCTCCTCTCCTCTCTGCTCCACCACATGAGAATCCATGTGACACATCAGCATTAAATCCCGCCCCCTCCCATCTTCAGTCCTGACTGCCAGGAGAGAGAACTAATGAGAGCACATGGCTTAGCATGTGTGTATGTGTGTAGGGGGGGGGTGGCTTCCAGCTCACATTACTTATGGAATTTTCGTTCTAGAACACGATGCGTTCGAGCCATATAAAAACAAGTGCTCTGTTGCAACATATCAGTCTACAGCCTGTAGAACCTGTGAAAGGTTTAACTAAGCAGTGAAGTCATGAATAACTTTTTAAATGGCACATCTTTGTCTTCCCTCCCAGCATCTACCTTTCCCTTTCGCCCTCCTGCCCTCTTCAAATTGTTATAGATTGATATTGATATAAATCCTATGTGAATGGACATATGTTTTTTTGTTTGTTTTTTAGAGCTTTGTGATTACAGCAGGGTACTGAAATTCAGCACTATCAGGACACTGGCTAATTTACCTCAATGCTTCAGTAAGACTGAACAATAATTTTATTTGAATACAGTCAATAAGCAGATAGTTTTACCAGCATCAGTGATCCATGCATTCCAGACTGAGGATAAGAATGTAACCAGCATGCCACAACAAGTAAATAGCTGTAAATAGCTGTATCTCTGGACATCTCCAGTACACCAATTATAACATTTAGATTTTTTTTTCCCTTTATGGTAAAATCAGAGAACAAAGCAATATTGAAATAAATGCATAGATATGTATGTTATTTGTAGAGGATCTGTAATTATTTTTACATATCAGAAAATTAAGTGTTTAATTAGACCAGGGTGTACAGTTTTGCATAAAACTGTATCTTGTGTTTGAAAGAAAGAGCTGAAACTTTTAACAGTACCCAACTACGCATGTGAGTGTACTCATTGTTTACCTCATTGCACATAAAGCCTGAATGATAAGTCAAATATGTTACTAAATCAGACAATGTTATGTTTTCACAAAGTTATCAGCATCAGCAGAAATCTCACATGATGTCTCGTTAAATTATATATATATATATATATAAATCGACAGTAGTATCATAAAAAAACAATTACATCACTGTATTCTAGTAAATGCTGGGAGTGACAGCAGAGTGATCAGTGATCAATCAGTGACCAATCCACAGTGGGCTATACAAACACATTCTTCATTCTCCGCTATATGCCATAAAAAAAGCTGATAATGTATGAAGTAGAATGTATAAGCCCTATAGTTCAGTTACTAAATAATGCAGTCTGAGCTAGGGAGGCCATCAGGTGAACAGCAGTGATTTGAAATTGCATGCGTTTGCCTACGGGACAACTGGCATCGTTCTCATTCTGCCCATGTGTGTGAGGGGCCTGGCTAGGTGAATGTTGGGCAAAGATACTGAAGGGGACGGAGCCATCTGAATGCTAATGATTTGGCCAGAGCCCAACTAAATCTAAAATCTGCCACCACACACACTCTAAAACCTCCACTGAAGACTGCACAGGCAATATGGACAACTACATCACACAGCATGTGGTTACCTCTTATTTTACTCTATTAAGGGCAAAAAAAATACATACAGATTAATATTGTAGAGTTTTCACGCTATCCAGAAAATTAACACCAGTCTATTTTAAATTCACTGTTAAAGTGACACCAACACATTTCCATATATTTGTCTGTTCAGCCTGCAGCAGTTAAGCTCATTTTTAATGTTATAAGGAGTGTTCCAGTCTCAATTGCTTTTTGAATGAGGTGCTTCACAGTGCAGCCAATCAGAATGAAGGAGGTTCACATATATTAGCATTAAACGGCAACAAACTACCTGCTCAATTGTAAAGGGTAAATAGATGGTGGAAAGTGTTCCTATATTTATTTACATTGTTAACATTGTGTTGAAAATGGTTCCTTTAAACGGCATAGTTGGAAGACTGTAGGATGTAGCTGTGTGCATGTATCAGTCAGTTTTGCAACCCTAACCCAGACACAATTAGGAAACATTTAGTGCTGAATAGAAAAGAAATGGTTCAAAATCACATATGCTTGCAATAAACTTAAGAACGTTTTTGTTTGCAAAATATGGGGTGTGTGATGGGGAGCTGAAACTCAGTATTCTAATACAGCTTTCTCATTGTTTGTGTTTCAGTGAGGGTTAAATAGCTGCAGGAATGCCAGAGCTGTTTCACCAGGGCCTAATGTTTCAGAGTCTGTCGGAGGAGGAGATAGTCTGATTTAAAATCAGAATTTCTGACTGTTGCTCCATGCTCATTCCTGCGATACAGGAGACTCTGATTCCAGATCACGGTATATGAATGTTGAATAGTGGGGCCTGGGTCAAGGGGGAGGGGCAGGTGGTATTCAGCTTCAGCCCCGAACATGAGCTCTCTCGCTGGGCAAGGTTTGGCTTGACCAGACCAGACATGCCTTACACACTCCCAGCTGCTGTTTTTGTCCAGCGTCTCCAACACAAACAGCAAAACATACTGTACACACATGCACACACACGCGCACACACAGGAAATTCCCTCTGCTGTGCATTATAGGTACACAAACTTACTGTCATTTGTACAGATAACTTATTTGAAAGAAAATGTGTTTTTAATGTAAATGGTTTAGTTAATGTAACAATATTTCATAAATGTAGTTATTTTGGACAGTTTCTATTGCTCCATTCATCATTAAAAAATATTCTCACAATGTGGGTTTGTTTTTTTTAACTAAAAAGATCTTGTGGTAGACATTCAATGGAAAAGCTTGGGGGAAAAAAAACTAATTTACACAAATTAACATTTACCCCAAAAAAGTCAAAATTATGCTTCTTTGGTTAAGAACTGGACCTACAAGTTGATAACTGATAACAAATGCTAAAATTCAACATCCTCCCAAATTGTTACCATAAATATATCTACAATATATACACACCTCTTAACCTGCTTAAATTCTATTAAGCAATTTATTAAAGTGGTGCATAGTTGTGAATGTGGCTGCAATGGTGAAATGTCTGCAATGGTGAAGTCTATTATTTTTACCTAAACATGTTTAGACCCATTGACTACATCAAGGCAAAATGGGCAATTGGGTAAAGTTGGTATTTCACTAAACCAGTCCTTAAGGTTCCAAAGGAGTTATTTGTAGAAGGCTACCACATAATAACCAATTTTTGTTTCATGTAGAACATCTCAATAAGATTGTGAATTTTTAGAACCTTTACAAAGTTTAAAGAACCTTTCATACCATGTAAAGGTCTATATGATGAAATCGTTTTATTATAACTGCTCATCCAAGTCAAGCATTTAAGACAATTATGATATAAGGTGGCATACAAAAAAGATACTTATATATGGGTCTTCTGTACCAAACTAGGGGATTTCAGGAAGTACTGTTCACAAACAGGATGCTTCAACCTTCTGTGGTTAGCCCATGCTATCTTGTGTTAAGTAAACTGTAAATAACTAACAATAGCATTAGAATGACCTAAAATAAACAAATGCTTACACAATGATCCTTCATTTTGAAACAGTGTGAGATCATTTGGTCTTTTATTGATAACCAAGTGATATCTTGTGGATTTAGAAGATGCTAAATGTCTTTCAACATCTGTATATATCCATACGTACAGATGAAGCAACAGAAGAGACTTGCAAGCTGAGTTTCTCTAACTTCAGCAGTTGGATAAGGAAGATAACATCCTCTTGCTATTCAGTTGCTTTTCCTCTGATACTTATCAGCATATCCGTTCAGATCAAAGCATTGTATCTGTCAGTTTCAGAGAGATTTAGCTAAAGCAACTTACAGGCTTTAAGAGCATGATCAGCTACAACTGAAGTGCTAGATTCATTTGTAATAGGGATGTAATGACACACATCTTTTACAGGTGTGTACAGTCATTTTTGCACAATAATTTGACGTTATCCAACAGAGACTTTAATATGATTATTTTGTGTTGAGGTATGGATAAAAATACTAAATATATTATATACTACAGAGATTAGTTAGGTTTTGTTTCAGATTAATAAAAGTTCTGTTTTATTATTTTGATCTTAACATCCATTGTGCAAAATAAATCCCAAAGATTATTAAAATTTACAATCCAATAAAATTTAAAGAGTGGGGGTGTACACAGCATAACCCTCACTACTGATCTGCCTTGCTCGTTGAAGAGTGGATAAGAGAAATGGCCTCTGTGTCACTTCATATTTATACCCCAAGGAAATAGGAGGGATTAATTACTAGTTAAATGTTCCTAGATACTCTGATCAACTTTGTAAAAAACAAAATACTTAAATTACATTTATTTCCTAGGAAATAGTGATTTTATGAAAAAAAAAAATTCCCCTTAAAATGTGTTGTAGGTTACATTTTTCTGCAATCTTCAGTGTTAGAGTATGCTTCTGCAATAAAAATTGAATTTATTTTAAGGCTTTTAACACATCCTAACCAGGGATGCCAATAATTATGGACGGTAATGTATGGCATTATTCAATTGTAGTCTGCATGCAACTTCTTTCTGTTTGTTTCCATGTGCAGAGATGACAAAACTACTGCAATATTTTTAAAAGGGGGATTTTTCTAGCTGCAAAACAAAGTTATTCAACAAAGAAATAACTTTTCATTAAATTTAAAATGTAATAAATATAAATAATCTCCTCTTCTATTTGCAATCATAAAAAGGTCTTGATTGAACATTTTTAATCTGTGCATTTGCTGTGTCAGTGAGTTTCAAGTGAAAATTTGTGTTATTTAATTATACTTTACTTTTGAAAACATGAAAGTGTTAAACATGGCTACAGTAACTTTAAAAACATTTCTGTTGTGTCTCTCAGTATATAGCATGTACTTACATGTGTGTGTCTTCTTTGTTACAGGTACATCTGAAAAAAACAAGACACAAAATAATGAAATTAGAAATATGTATCTACTGGGTATAATCATCTGTCTGTAAAAAGTACTTTTGTCATTTTATTTCTTTGTTCATTTTTATTTAAAAGAGTCATCATTCCAGATGTACATACATGCATGCATTGTAATATTCTGTCTAGGTTTTGTTGCAAACATATAGATTAAAATATTGTGAAGTTCCCACCAGAAAATTGTCAGGCCAAACAAAGATTTGTCTCAGTGGTACAGTATCTAGACACAACAAAGCTAGCTGTCATGAAGGACTTCAGGAGCTGAACTCAATGCCTTGCAAATTAGATGAACCACTAGATTAACTGTTACACACAAGATAAAATATATTTTAATGCCCGTTACAAGTTTTAAAGAAAACAATAACTTTCCTTCACAATGTTTCATAAGTTTAACAGTTCACATGTCTTACAATTTGGTTCAATCCTCAACTTCTGAGCCATGGTACGGTTTACAACATGGTTTATTTCGGAAAAAAAATCTTTAAAACAAGATATTGTCATGAAACATTTTTATTGCAAACAGAAAAAGTAAAATATGTAGTTGTTTTCATTGCATTAACAATAGTTATTTCATCAATGTGTCAGAAATTGTGATATTATCCATCAGCAAGTGCAGCAAGTAATAAATAAATAAATGGTAACTTACATCATTGCTTGCTTAGACCAACATACAACTAGAAAACACAGAATACAGTATTTATGGCCTGACTTTTTATCACTGTTGGAAAAATGTGACTGAACTTAATCATTATTTCAACATTTATTTTCATCATTGTAAGTAGTATACTTAAAGGCTTGCTGCAAGATTTCAGAATATACTGAATGACAATAAGCTCATTCATCATGCTATTACTCCAGATGATTATTACTGCCTGTGTTATTCCAGTCTGTGTACATAAAGCCCAATGTGATGAAAGTAGCTGAAATATCATTGCTCACATGGGACATATCTGTGTATGTAGACAGGAGCAAGTATCAGCGAACCAGAAACACCGCTTGGGCCAATTTATAATTTACCCAGGTCATATTTTACTGCTCATTCTCAGGAGAAGCCCTCAGAGGCTATCATCAATCTCTCCTTTCCTTTTAATTAGAGCTTTTGTGCTACAACCAATCCTAATGCAAAGGAGCCATCAGAAAGAAATATAATATCCCATTACTAGTGATACAACCATTGTTGCTTATCTTGAAACAAAACACATGTAGTTCATGGGTACTGTCAATCAGCAAGAACTAAACTGGACCATTTGTCTAACATAAACTTAATTTCCATCTCAACATAAATTCAAACAAGCTGAAAAAGGAATAAAGCCAAACAGGAGGATGGGCCATAAGCCGCAATATAGATGTCAGAAACAATTCTGTGGAGAAAATCAGCTGGCATAAATTACCATTAGGCCAGACACTTCAACTGCATAGCAACCCAACCATTTAATTTCCAGGAGAGCTTTATGGGAAGGCCTATAGTAATAGTACAATTTCTTTAAAAAATCTCCTTTAACACTATGGTGATATCACACAAACCTAATAGTTTCCTAAATTTTTATAGTTACTACAGTTTTGTCAAAAGTACATTTTGGATCTTTTTCTTTAAATTCACACTAAATGCCTGCAAGACTGTGATCAATGAAAGTGCAGAAACAGCTAAAACCTTTCAACCGCTCCACCTCTACTTGCCCCATTAATTAAGAAAAAGCCTCAGTTTTAATGTTTGAGAGCGAAACAGCAGCGAATCTCTTGGCGCTCTAATTTCTGCTCCTTCCTAATTGGTTTAACTTCTCACTCTCAGTCTCAAACGGCCTCCCTCTGAGTCTCTTTGTGTCTCCTTCAATTTGTGTTGAAATTTCCCATTAATCTCCAATTCATGCTGAATTTGGCCCTTGAGACACAAGAAATAGTGGCGAAACATATGTAAAAGCTACATTTATATGCAGGGACTCAGAAAGCATGCATTTGATGCTGTAAGATAATACCATACTTAAAAGCAAAGTTTTTTATTTGTTTTTTTTTGTTTAACTCCTTCAACAAGTGCTGGTCATAAAATTAGAATATCATGACAAAGATTTATTTCAGTAATTCCATTCAAAAAGTAAAACTTGTATATTAGATTCATTCATTACACACAAACAGATTATTTTTCAAATGTTTATTTCTTTTAATGTTATAATTATATATAATCATTATAACTGATAGCTAAAGAAAATCCTAAATTCAGTATCTTGGAAAATTAGAATATCAATTAAGACCAATGCAAAAAAAAGGATTTTAGAAATGTTGGCCAACATGAAAAGTATAAGCATGTACAGCACTCAGTATTTAGTTGGGGCTCCTTTGGTCTGGATTACTGCAGCAATGCGCCGTGGCATGGAGTCGATCAGTCTGTGGCACTACTCAGGTGTTATCCAATAGTGGTCTTCAGCTCTTCTGAAATGTTGGGTCTGGTATATTGCATCTTTCTCCTCACAATACCCCATAGGTTTTCTATGGGGTTAAGGTCAAGCAAGTTTGCTGGCTAATCAAAATCTGCCTCTCCATAAAGTTTGTCAGCAGCAGGAAGCATGAAGCGCTCTAAAACTTCCTGGTAGATGCTGCGTTGACCTTGGACCTCAGAAAACACAATGGACCAACACTAGCAGATGACATGGCCCCCAAACAATCACTAATTGTGGAAACTTTGCACTGGACTTCAAGAAACGTGGATTCTGTGCCTCTCCTCTCTTCCTCCAGACTCTGGGACAAAACAAAATTTATTTTCATCAGAGAACATAACTTTGGACTACTCAGCAGCCGTCCAGTCCTTTTTGTCTTTAGCCCAGACGAGACGCTTCTGATTCTGTCTTTTGTTCAAGAGTGGTTTGAAACCCATGTCTTACATACGTCTGTGCATGGTGTTTCTTGAAGCACTGACTCCAGCTGCAGTTCACTCTTTGTGAATCTCACGCACATTTTTGAATGGGCTTTGTTTCACAATCCTCTTCAGGGAGCAGTTGTTCCTATTGCTTATACACCTTTTTTCTGCCACATCTTGTCCTTCCCTTCACCTCTCTATTAATGTGCTTGGATACAGAGCTCTGTGAACAGCCAGCCTTTTTAGCAATGACCTTTTGTGTCTTGCCCTGCTTGTGCAAGGTGTCAACGGTCATCTTTTGGACAACTGTCAAGTCAGCAGTCTTCCCCATGATTGTGTAGCCTACAAAACTAGACTGAGAGAGTATTCTAATATTCAGAAATATTGAATTTGGGACTTTCATTAGTTGTCAGTTATAATCATCAAAATTAAAAAAAAAATAAACATTTGAAATGCATCTGTCTGTGTGTAATGAATGAATCTAATATAAAAGTTCCACTTTTTGAATGGAATTACTGAAATAAATCAACTTCGTCATGATATTCAAATTTTTTGACCAGCACTTGTATAATATGAAGTCAAAGTTAAAGTTCTCTTATTAGAAACCCAGAATTATTGATAGTAACAATCAAACCCTGGTTTGGGCACAACCAGTCATTAAATCTAATGCTGCTGATGAGAGAATTTCAGACATCCATGCACTGTTCTAACCAGCTCCTAAAAGATATCAACTACTTTTTACACACAAACTTTGCATTTATTATAATGATAACTTGTGTTTTTGCTGTCAAAGACACTCATTGCTGAGATAAATTGGAATAAACAACTTGCAAAGATTTTTGTATATAATATAAACTGTAAATTATGCGTTATAATGCCATTTTCTAAAATGTATAATACTGGACCATATGTGTATTGTATTGTATTGTATTGTATTCTATACATGTATAGCCTTTGTTTGGTTGTATGAGAAAGACAACATGGGCCGGAAATTAATTTCTTGTGTGTGCAAACATACCATACTTGATAAAATGATAAAGATTGTATTGCACAGTGCAAAAGCAAACAAAGACTACGGTGACTATAAAAACGAAGCTACTTTACTGTAGTCTTAGAAATGTGTGTCAGTTGGCTGAATCATTATGGCATATCGGTCAGTTGCATTTTTAAAGATGGTTGTAGGGGACAACATGTGCATTAACAGCCTGCTCAGAGGATTAGTCTGCAGCAGCAGGCATATACAGCACCCTGGGGTTTCGAGGTCCGTCTAGTCACGTGTGGATTTTCCTTTAGCAATTTTCTTTCAATTTATTCTGTGATATTTATTCATTTATAATTGAAGAGCATTCCAGTCCTATTTGATTACAGGAATGATAAAACACAGATACTTTTTTACATCTATAGACTGGACAGAGCAATCTATCAAATTAACATTCTAATAAACATAACTTTTCCTAGCATATTATTCTTTTTATTACCATTATTATTATTATTATTATTATTATTATTATTAGTAGTAGTAGTAGTAGTAGTAGTAGTAGTAGTAGTAGTAGTAGTAGTACGTGCCATCAGTCAGCCGCGAATCCTGACAACCATATAGATTATGTCCCACAAGAATGTTTTCTGATAGGGTCTTCAGAATTCTTAATGGCTTGTTCATGATTCTTCTGTTTGTCTCCATTATTCTTGTAACTGGCTTGTAATCTGTTCCTAGCATAACTGACTTTTCCATTGAATTTGTTCTTAGATCCTCTTCATAATAAGTCAGCTTCACTTGGTTATCTGGGCTGATATGGTGAGGTTTGATTTGATCAAATATCCTTTTTTTGCTGTCCAAACAACTCTCAAAATTATTTGCCAGTAGCCCAGTTAATGTTTCCCTTTCCAGCTTTTTAAATTGTCCAGCCTTTACAAAGTAAGAACCACAAACCATAGTCCAGATTATAGGGATCAGTCTGTAGACATCAGTCTTTTCAGGTTCTTCATCTGTGTTTTGCAGAGTGTCAATTTGTGTTTCATTTCTGGATCCCTTGTTGGTGGCTTTTCAAGCCATATATTGTAGAATAAAAACATGGCTGTGTGTTTTGTCAGTTCCAAATTTTCAAAAGTCTTTAGACAAAGTAAATATTTTCATGCATATTATGAATTGTAAAAATGTAATATCAGCCATGCTTAATTCAGGTTTTATAATATGAAGTATTATGCTTGTAACAGGAACCAATATTGCCCTATTATTCAGAATAAAATCAAGTTGCTTTGTGGCAGAAGAAAGATTTATTCGCAGCTATAAACAAACAACATAATTTGATTGTTTTTTTTGTTTGTGGTTCTCTTTCCTTCCAATTTTTAACTTCATTCTGAACTGTTCTTGTGTTCTTGGTCCTACCTCTGTGACATTTGGAGAAATATCATAGACAGATGGCCTCCCTGTTCGCAAAATCAACCCCTGAGGCTTTGATTACTTAATTAACTGAGTTTGGGCCAAACCGGCCATGACACACATCGCATCCCATGTGCTCCTGTGCTGGGTTTAGTGGGTCTACATAGAGGGTCTGCAAAGAGGAATTTACAGATCCTATTCAGTCAAGCAGTCAAAATAATTAGTTTTCAGAAACCAAGTCTACTGTGGTGACACCATGACCCCAAAAAAGGCCTAAGAAGACTGGACTGTTTTCTTATGAAACACTGGAATTCTTAATTTAGCAGCTGCAGTTGCTGCACAGAAGAGAGCACAAAAGCCACATCTGAACAATATAGGCACCAAAAACATAGAAATATAGCCTGAAACTATTTTACACAAAGAAAATTCCCTGCGGAGTTATCTGGGTCCTAGCTTATCTCAGATTAAATGAAAGACAATGGAAACATGCCATGTGATCATTTGCGTAGGGCTGCAACTAACGATTATTTAAATAATCGATTAATCTGCCAATTATTTTTTTCGATTAATCAATTAATTGGATAAACGCCAAAAAAACCAAGAAAAGCATTTGTTTCCAACCTTTGAAAGTTCACAAACATGTTGTTCCTTGAGCTGCTATAATAATAATAAAGCAGAGTGTAACCAGGGTTCAAGGTGCAGATCATTTAAGTAAAGCCATCATCTTCAACCATCAACTGAGGCCTCATGACAGTGACGAGCATGTTGAGGAAACTGTCTGTCAAGACAGCAGCTTGCCATGGGGAACATAATGCATTCTCCATCAAGAAGCCTCTCATGATTTGCTGTTTTTTTTCTGGAATCAAAAAGATAATATGAGTGTGTGTAACAGCACAATTTTTACATCAGCTATAAATACATACTTACATGTATGTAACTTGTTTTAGTTACTAGGTGTGTAAAGGTAAGTCACCCAAAGAGCACTTATAGACACAAACACACACTCACACTCTCACGCTCTCAAGTTCACTTGAAGCTTATTTATTAAATTATTACCATCAATGTAGTAAGTGCAAGGGTTATTTATAAACCACATTTAAACACAGCTTAAGATGACCAAGTGCTATAAAAGAACTTTAAAGTTAAATTTAAAAGTACAACACACGCGAATATATTTGTCAATAAAAGCACAGAATATAGATTGAAATGCTTTTCTAACTTAGCAGTTTTGTCCTGTTTTCAGTCCAAACTCCTTTACTCCTCATCAAACCAGAATTATTGTCGTGGAGCTCTTGTGCAATGTCGCTTTGCATATTTTGCAGATAATACACTTTTTCTGTGTATTTAGTGTGAAACGCACGGATTTCTCTACCCTCAGCTCGTTTAAATGTTTGCTCCACTCTGTCTGTGAGGCGCTAACTCAGCTAGCATCCGTGCTCGCGCTCAACTAAAGTTTTTATTTTTTTAATAATCAAACGTCTCCGTGTCGTGCGACACAATGAATCGATTATGAAATGCGTTGCCAACTCTTTTAGTTATCGATTTTATCGATTAAATCGATTTGTTGTTGCAGCCTTACATTCAAGTCCACATTTCAGCTTTTTTCAGGAAAAATGGATGTAGAGTTCTCTGTGCTACAGATGAAGTGAACCATTTGTCATGGTGTGAGACACACAGGTTGGGTCACCTGTCCGTAAGTTCCATTGGAGAAATGTCTCTCCTTAGAAAGTCCATGGTTATTTCATCAAGACAATGCCAAACCTCATTCAGCACATGCTAAAACAATATGAGACACAGAGTGCATGACTGGTCTGTTAATAGTCCAGATCGGTATTGTATTGAAAATGTACTTACAAAACTGCAAAAATTAGTTATAAAGTTTGAGAGGTTTATGTTTAAAATGTTTAAAAGGAAATAATACACAGCAGTAAAGATGACCTTTTTTAGTGTGTTGCAGGCATCAAATTCTACATAAATATTCAAAAGAGTTGACAGATTTTTTAAATTACATACAAACTGAGCTGTATGAGTGGCATCTTTCTGCTTATTAATTATAAATGGAACTCTGAAAGCATAAAGCAGGCTAAAAAGGATGGATTAAATTCCAACTTTGCCTTTGTTTTGTACAGAATCGGAGTAATTAATGTCAGATACTTCAAGAATACAGGAATAGTTGATTTTTTCAACATATGAAGAAGCAAACATATCACCCTTTTTGAAACAGATTTTTTTTTTTTTTGCCTACAGATAAAGGGTATAAGGGAAGCCAATATACTTAATTTGATATAAGAATATTACATTAATTGATTTTGTGGTAGATCATCTTTATATGTAGGCAATATATTATAGAGAGTGAAATGTTAGCTTTTTTATATATGTAAAAAGAGATGAGCCATTTCTGTGGGGTGTACTTATGTTCTTCACATAACTGTATATGTACTATGTATTCAGTGGATTTTAGCAAAGGATGCTGTTTTGCAGTTTTTCAAACAAAAAGCGGTTTCAGATTGGGCTTACTAGAGGTCATGCAGCTCAAATCAAAAGGGGGGGGGGGAGAGACAAAAGAAGACAGCAAGAGAGAGAGAGATAGAGAAAGACTAAAGGAGAGAGGCAGAGAGAGAGAGAGAGAGAGAGAGAGAGAGAGATAGAGGTCGCTCTGGGGTTGCTTTATGTGATTCGTCCATCTTTTGTGCCATGTTGTGCCCTAAGCACGCCTTTCACTGTGGAAGAAGCCCTTACACGCTGACAAAGTGAATTAGTTAGATACTGATATGCTCTGAGGTTATCAACACTCTTCCTCCCTCAGTTTTGTGGGGTAAAAGTCTAACAGGTAATGTGTATATGTATATCTGATTTTTGAATGAAATTATAGCTAGTAAACAGTCCAAGTCTTTGTGTTAAATGGAACAATAATGCTTTATAGCTTCATAGTTTTGGGACTAAACAGTTAAAACTGTAATGGCCCAAAATGCAAGATCAGTAACGAAGGAGTGGCTTCGTAAGAAGCATTCCAAGGTCCTGGAGTGGCCTAGCCAGTCTCCAGATCTCAACCCCATAGAAAATCTTTGGAGAGAGTTGAAAGTCTGTGTTGCCCAACGACAGCCCCAAAACATCACTGCTCTAGAGGAGATCTGCATGGAGGAATGGGCTAAAATACCAGCAACAGTGTGTGAAAACCTTGTGAAGACTTACAGAAAACGCTTGACCTCTGTCATTGCCAATGAAGGGTATATAGCAAAGTATTGAGATGACCTTTGGTTATTGCCCAAATACTTATTTTCCACCATAATTTGCTAATAAATTCTTTAAAAATCAGACAATGTGATTTTCTGCAGCAAGAGAGAAGTATTATAGTGACAGTGTGATTTAGGTTATGAGTTCATAAGCCTGATAGACAGGTAATAGAAACTGTCAGGAATGGACAGGAATGATGGAGGTGGGGATAACAGATTGTTTCAGGGACATGATGAAGGTGTTGTTGAACACCAGAGGATCAGTGCACTCTCTGAGAACCCACCCTGGGATGCCGTCTAACACCAGGACTCGAAGGGTGTTAATCATATTGAAGGACTGCCTCACTTCAGCCTTTTTAAGGGTTAGTGTGGCAGCTTCTCCACCCACATGTAGGCACTCCGTCTGTGCTGTATTTGCTGCATTGAACTGAGCAAGAAAAGTGCAAAGTAGTCCACTCCACATGCTTCTAGGGTTGAAACTGTGATAACTGGACTCTGCCTTGTGTCTGCTCCCTCCTTGCTGTTCTTATGGTGTTACAGAGGTCATATGTGGCTGCTTTGAAGCGCAAGGGTGTAGAATTATGTTGGTATGGTGGGGATGTGTCCCCATCACTATTTAGCAAATGCTGAATTATACCCACTAATAATTTTTATAAAACAAAAATGTAACTCAATGAATGTCTATCAAAACGTAGCTTACAGGGGATTCAATTGCGCTTCCACTTCCAAATCACACATCGCCTATGTCAGGGGTCGGCAACCTTTACTATCAAAAGAGCCAGTTAGCCCTCTCTTCAACTAAAGATAGATTGTCTGGAGCCGCAAGACATAACACAGCGTATAAACTTCTGGAAAAAAAAAAAGGTTTTTACCCATTACAACTGAATGTACACAGAAGTACAGTGTGCAGGTGAAGGTCTACTTTGAAATAAATTACACACACCTTTTTGAGTCCTTCCCATATTTGTGTAAAATTTAAATAAAATATAGCCCACTTTAATATAAAAAACAAAGTTAAAGCTTAGCAGTTTTTAAAAAGTAGATATAAAATTGGGCTACTGGAGATGTTTGTTGCCATTTTAATGGTGCTGTCCTTCACAGTCTTTAAAGATTTGCATTTCTTTAATTTTCTGAATAATTTCCTGTTTTTGAATTTGGAGACTAGATGCTCTGATATTTTTTATGAATTATTTTTTTTCTGTACTCTCCATTTGTAAACAGCTTCTCCATCCTTATGATCTCATGAGCTGCCACAAAACTAATACCTCAAATTGTTTTTGTGTTGTTCTTCAATGTATGTTTGCTCTGCTCAACTTTCCGTAATAGTACCAAAATCGCTCTCTTTCGCAGTCTTTCCGCAATAGTCTAGACCAATTTCAAAAGCAAACCTACACCCTTGAATCTGCTGGCTTGAGGAACGTTCTATAAACAGTTTAAATAAAATGCAGAAAACACAGTAAAACTTTATTATAGCTTTAACAAATATATTCAACTAATTATCTATTGAGTGCAACCATAACAATGTATGAATGTAACAAATTCTACTTAATCTAACCATAACCAAACCTTAATTTCAGCCTAAAATCAATTAAATAATCTGTTAATAATCTATAGGGGGTTCATCATAAATCATTAAAAAAATAAAATCAAGAAAAACTCTAAAGTGTGAACTGTGGTTCATTATACATTACCAAACTGGTCTTGTATGAGGGCAGAAATGACAAATATTCTTTTCTGCATATCTCACTTCACAAAAAGAATCTTTTTTTTTTCATCCACTGGGATGGATCACCCAGTATCCAAGGATAGTGACCACAGTCCGGGTCAGTCCCTGCCTTATATGCTCAACATTTTAGTGAAAACTGAGGTGTCTGTGTGTGTGTGTCTGTGTGTGACCTCCTCTCAGTCTAGTCGTTCTTTTGTATTTTTCCATCAATCCTTTTAAGGAAGCAGCTGACAAGCTTAGGGCAGAAGATGATTTAGGTTTACGTAACACACCGACACACACAAACACTTACACGTATACTCCCATCACACATTACATTGCAGCACACAGATTAGGCCAAACTAGGTCAGTAGAGCAATGCTGGGAAATTCAGAACAACAGACAGACAACACAGAGAGAGCTGGAGATGAGAGAAAAGAAGGAGAGCTCACCAAGACACAAACCAAAGTGTTCAGAGCTAACCAGTCTCTGCTCATTAATCAGCAATTAGAAATGCACGTTAATACTCCCCTGCAGGCTTAATAAGG
This sequence comes from Lepidarchus adonis, assembly GCA_037576955.1. Lineage (NCBI taxonomy): Eukaryota > Metazoa > Chordata > Actinopteri > Characiformes > Lepidarchidae > Lepidarchus > Lepidarchus adonis. The sequence continues at coordinate 7,381,063 of JBBIGC010000039.1, forward strand.
GGGGATGCAAAACCCCTGCAGAGAGAGAAAAAAAATGGCTTTGTGTGTGTGTGTGGGGGGGTGGGGGGTGGGGGGGATTGGAGTAGAGCGAGTGAGCAAGAGGGAAAGAGATGGAGAGACAGAAAGCAAAAGAGAGGGAGAGAATATAACAGGGCTTAAACCTCACAGGGATTAATAAAATCTCTTGCAGTGGCACTCTGGGATATGTAAAGCCAGAGGTTGGATGGGGTTGAGGGTGCTATAGGAAACAAGCAGAAAGAGCACAAATTATACTGATTTGAACGCTACATTTACCCCCTACTGAGAAAGCAATTAAGCCTAGCAGCAGCTTTTTCTGTTTTCCTGAATAACTACCACAATTCACCAATTCTCTGAGTCACGGGGTGAATCCCAGTCATTTTTGTGCATATAAATGCATTCACATAAGTATATTTTCTTCATCTCATAACAAAAGGAAGACGTAAGCATGTTTTTACTGACCATTATGCAATAATATGACTACTGCCCCGTCTGCTGGCTGTCAATGGTAATACAAGTACTTAGCCCTGTCTACACACGGCTAAACTATTCATGTGTGGCAGTATATAGTTTATATAAAATTGTGTGTATGTGTGTGTGTGTTTGGGGGTGAGAGAGATATAAAATCAAATCAAATGAATACAAATGAGAGATACATAGATAAAGGAAGTAACAGCAGGTGATAGGGGGAGACAAGGGGGTAGGGGGTGGGGGTGGAAGGGAGAGCATAATACAGTCTGAATGCAGTGTTTATATAATCCCAATCACTAAGGATCAACTTCATCTTACATAAAGCCTCGCTCACTGCTCCCTCCCGTCCAGATGCTGCATCTGTCAGATTACTCATTTCAGCTACTGCCAGCTTTTCCCCACCAACCATCCAACCACCATCTCTTCTTTGTGTACTCTTAGCTATTGCTCATTGCTGTGTAATTGTTCAGCCTGACTTTGATGTTGTGCATTTGTTACAGTGTTTAGGCGTCTGGGTAGAATAACACACTTGGTGAACTACCGACAAGCCTCCCACTCCACACCAGGGAGACTTTCAGGAAAAGCATTCTGCTATAGTCCCATTTACGGACACTAGACGTTTGCCAGAGCTTTAGCCATGCAGTGATTCAGAGTTCAGAATCTTCAGAATAGATCTCAGGAAGAGACGGACATCTGAGATATGATTCATTCCTCTTTTTGGAGATATTAGCTGTGTTTTGTGCAAATGGAAATCAGAATCAGAAAGAGAAAAAGTGAGTCTAAGTGCAGGCTCCTCATCATAACACCATAGCATCCGAACATAATACCACATCAAAGCTGAACACTTCAATCTGCCAGAGTAACCTTCTTTTGTGATCTATGCCACATGCCAAGTGTTTGTTAAATAGTATTAGAAGGTAATATCAGAGTTCAATGAAAAAAACCCAAGCAGTCCTACTCATGTAAATGCTAAACAGATACAACCTCAGCTGACTGGAAAAGTTGAGCTGACTAATGGATCTCCATTTTAATTTTTTTTTCTCTCCCTCTGCCAGTTGATTTCCCCTATGACAGTAACTCACTCTCTTCCCTGCACAGCTCTTTCATTCTAACTAGAGGTAATACATTACATTAATACATTACTGAGCAGTGAACTAAACAATTTAGTACTGTAGTACTAAATACAGCACTAAATAGTACTGTATTACTGTACCAACAATAGGCCACCCCATTCTATAAGCTGCAGAAAATTTTTATTTATGTTTTTAAAATCTAAGATAAGCCACCCCAAGTTATTAGCCACAGTGTTACTGAATTTTCTGATCTGAAGTAAAGGCACCTAACTTGGAACGCATTTTGCAACTCTATAATGGTAGTGCCATTATACTGAAGTTGACCATAAACAATGAAATTGATAAAATGTTATATCATGCCAGAATGCAAGAACTACACTGCAGAATTTAAGCTCCAGGCAGCATCTGCAATATCCAATATGAACATGTGTCCATTAGTGACAGAACTGACATTTACGGAGCAGCTTGCAAATGGAAACAGAAATTGTGCTCTGTTCTGAGAGAAAACAGAAATAAATAAATAAAGTCATGGGTCCCAAAACGGAACTCTGCCTCTGAGTGATTCTCTGTGCCTGCTGTTTCAGAAGTGTTCGCATTCAAAGTTGGAGAGTTACCCTGAGTTACCCTGCCACTCAGCCGTTCGGGGGGTGAACACAGGAAGGGTCATGTAAGCAATGGCTCTTTCCATGTTCCACGTTTTATACTGACCCGTCACTGATCCAACTTTGCTTTGCACTGCATTTAAAATTGTTCAATTGTTCACTGCAGTAAACAGTACATTTAAATTCAAATTCAACTAATCAAAGATGTCGTCTTTTATGTTTGTGTATACGAGCTGGTGGTAGATGGACAGGTCCACTCTCTGGGAGATGAGTCTGGAGATTAGTGACTCTGGGACCTGCCCATCCACCATGATGCCTCGCTCATGGGTTCATGCTTGTGCACATCCTGGCCTCTAGGGATGCACCGGTACAGGTTGCAAGGTTTGCAAGCAAATAAAACCTGGCCAGTATCATAGCTGGTTCAAAGGCATAACTTGTGTGCAAGTGTGTCATTTTGTGGCTGTGGCTCTCTCTCTCTCTCTCTCTCTCTCTCTCTCTCTCTCTCTCTCTCTCTCTCT
>JBBIGC010000039.1:7391859-7409178 GCA_037576955.1 Lepidarchus adonis
TAATAATAATAATAATAATAATAATAATAATAATAATAATAATAATAATGTCTGATTACCAGCTCCTACTTAAGTATAGAATTTTATCTTTTTTTCACATGAACTGGGGTGGTCAAATTAATTTCAATTTTTTAAATTCCCTGTAGATTTTGTATCATAAGGCCTATTCATTGTCATGGCCTAATTACCAAACAAAAAACAGGAAGCTGACTAGATAAAACAGGATTAGAAAACAATATTCCAAACTATCAAAAACAAACACAAAAAGTTTTCTCATGCTCTTTAGCATGTGAAATGGAAACACAATTTGACCACATGACCACCCCAGGTACACAGATTTTATCAAGTAATCAAATATTCCAGCAGATGGACCTGCATATTACTATATCTCTGTATAATCTCCCAGTGCTGACTACAGTATGGATGTTTATGCATATCTTGCAGAAAAAAATGCTCTCAGCATTGCAGCTCTGCACTTTTAAACCACATTGAATCAAAGAAAGCAGTCATGTTCTTAAGAGCCCTACATGTTATGAAAAGGTCATTTAGTTCAGCTTCAGTTATCTTTTCCCATTAGATGTTGTCAGGCTCTTTTATCTCTGGAGATTTGGTGCAAACCTGAGGCCCACGCAAATGGACTCCATCATCCACTCCTCAGAGGTGGCAGGAGTTGGTGACATTAGTCTTGATTTTCAGGATGACATTATCGCCTGGACATATATGCAGTGAACCAGAATCACCCCTCCTACTTTAGGGAGTGGGGGAACCTTTTAAATGGAAGGTGGTTTACTCTAGGCAATTGAATACAGAGGTGTGATTCATTGCTGTCTGTCAAACCCTGTAGTGACATTCATCATAAACTTTGTGAGCTGTTTTGCTGAAGGAATAAGAATATTATAAAAGAACATAGCTAAAGAAATTTTGCTGGTTTGCTATGACAGCAAAACTGTATCAGTGTTATTAATGCCATGAGCGTCCATGCTACAGTAAATTAATCACAGGGAAAAAGGGAAAAACAGTATTACTGAATTGAATGTATGCAAAATGATGATTAATTGAATTATTTGAATCAAACCCAGATGCTATGTTTATTACGTGGGCGATGCGGTTTTATTCCTGTGAAAACCACAATCACAATAGGAAAACTAACTCTAATGTCAGCTAAACTTAATTGGTGGTAAAGTATATGCTAAGAATTAATTATATTATTTTAATACAATATATAATAGTAATTCTAATAAAATTAAGATCTATTAGCTAAATAATTAGCTTGATAGGTCAGTCAGATTAAGCAGGATTGTAGTGCTCACATTTTGTATTAAAAACGTTGTGTGTTAAGATGTCAAATGTACTCATAAGGTTTGCTGAAAGACTTTGTAAAAACAAGTCCCCTTTAGCATTTCATGTTAGCCTAGCTTTAGCTTCAGCGGTAGCCTGGCATAAGCTCATCTAAAGCTTGTGTTGCTAAAGCCTGTTGGCTGGTAAACATGGTTGCCAGAATCTCCATTTTGGTTGCTTTTTTTGCCCTATATTCCTAACTTGTCAGCTCTTAAATAAGTAGTCATGCTGTAATGTCGGTTTCTGTTTCAAATGTTAGTTTCTGCTACTGAGCACATAAAGTGAACCATAATGAAACGGGACCTCTGTATTTAACATATCTACATGTAGAGCAGCGACAGCTACCAACAGGACATGGGGAGCAGTGTAGCAGGCTGGTACCTTCCTCGAGAGTATCTGAGTGGTACCTTGGATTGTGCATGAACCTAAAAAGTCACAAGCCCCAACCCCTGGGCAACTAAAAAATGTAAATAGGTTTTACACATATGACCAGGTAGCCTTTAGCTAAGAGCTCAACATAGTAATGACAGGAATTGTACTATTTATTGATCTATTTTCTGATTTTTGGTCTGATTAACTAAGCATTGACTTCATGTACTTGTAGGTGTGTATATCTGTATACATATTATCTGATTAATTGGTATTTTACATCTATGACAAGACCAGCTCTGATGGTTTGTGTTCTGTAGATGTTCATCTTGTCTTTAAATTATTTCCAGGCAACTGACCTTGACTTTGCCCTAACTCTAAACCAGACGTTCAACCCCAAACTGAACTCTGACCCTAACCTCAACCCAAAACCTGACCATACATCTACTGCTGCTGGCAAATCTACAAACCTCCCTTGACTAAATAACTGAAACATTTGCAAATCAGCAGTAGGTGAGACTGAAAATAAAGTTCCAAACTTTTTGTTAAGACTGATTCCATTAGCAACTATTTTTCAGCTCAGTTCAGTCTACATAAGGCTGAGAGAAGGTTCATTAAAGAGTCGAGCCCAATCACAGCCTACCGGCCTGCATACCTTCCTACTAAGCACAATGGAAGTGTTATCTAACGCAGTGAGAGAAGGTCTTTAAAGTGTCCAGGAGAGCAGAAGAATATAGGTTAGGGGGTTAGGAGTGTGACCACCTCCTGGTCGGAGCCCCAGTGCTCCGCTTCTCCTCCTACCTCCTCCTCCCTCCTCCTTCTTACGTAACCGCTAAGGACGAGAAGGAGTCAATGGATCCCCAGCGGAAAGATGACAGCATCCAAACACAAGAGTGTACCCTCGTCCCGGGGGAAACTGTGACGGACAGCTGAAAGCTGAAAGCCACATGAATCGGCGAGGAAGGCCTACGTGGGCCCGGCCGTGCGTGTGTGCGCGTGCGCGCGCGCCCGAGCCTGTTACATAACTTTGCACGCAGGCAGAAGAGGGAGGGGTGAGGGTTTCACATGTCTGCGGTCTAGTCGGACCTGAATCTGTAGTGTAAAGCCATGTTAATAATAATGCTACGTTCCCGCCGATGTGGGGGCATCTAATGGGGTGTGGCGGCGCGCTGAGTGTAAAGTCAACAAAAAACAGACTGTATATACTAGTGCACTGAACAGACTGAGACGGAAATGTCGCGAGTGTAATCATGTAGCCCGTGAAGGCCAACGAGCCGCGCGCCTGAAGGCTCGAGCGGCCAATATGTCTCAATAAAACCCAATAACTTCGCCAAAGTATCCCACACGTTATCACAACCGACAAACGAGTTGTTAGGACGCATATGACCAAGAACAGACACCCAGGACACTTTACAGAGATGTGGCACGTGTTTAACTGGGTAATTACAGCTACAGACTGGGAGCGGGACAGGGGAGCAGAACAGCGGAGGGGAGATCTACTGTAATAAGCTGCCGCTGTGAGGTCCCAGCGGGGGATTCGGTCGCCTGACAAATCAATGAAAAAAGATCGCACGCGATTAGTAGCGCGCGCCACGCATCTTACCCCTGTTGGTGCTGGAGCAGCTCTGTCTTCTCGCCGGTGCCTGGTGCTCGCTCTCAGTCTTGGTGTCCAGCTGCACGGGGCTGGTCTGCTCCACAGCGGGGCCCTTCGAAACGCTGTCGGCCGTGTCCGTCACGGGCTCCGGCCCTTCGTCCATTTTTTCCCGTTGGTAGAAAGTATTCCAGCAGCAGGAGAGCTCGCGCTGACAGATAACGCCTCTCGCGCAGTGTGTTCGTGTGAGCTGCGCCTGAGACTGACAGCGCCGCTGAGAGGAGCGGGTGGGGTTGCTCCGTCCACACACGGCGCTGTGGAGCCGCCACAGCGGATACAATATGAAGGAAATCTCACACTGAACGCGCTGTCTGCTGTGAAATCGCTTGATAGTAATAAAATATTATTTTGAAACTCGTCAATTTAAAGCCTCGTTTATTTATGTTTATGGTTTGAGTAGTTGAGTGAAAATGGATGAGCGAGTCAAAACGAGCGAAGCGGGGGAGTGTACACACACACACACACACACACACACACACAGAGCATGCTTTGGCATGTGATGAGTGAATATACTGCTGACGTACTTCCGCTAAACACCGCCCCTCAGACGTTGCACGAGGCACCGTGCATGGTCTCTCATTAGACCGAGGCAGACGAGAGACTGAAAACGAGCACTGGTAAAAATGGTTAAGAAGGAGAAGTATACATCTTCACTGTTTAATTAGTTAATTAACAATATGATAGACAATGAACCTAACCACCCATTACTGTTAATTTACATCGTGTAGGGTGTAATACATTGTTGCAGTTGCTTCTTTACTGCTCAGCCGAACACCAACCCCATATATCACTGTTTTTAACCTTTGTACCTGTCTGGAGAGCTTTGAGCCAGCTGACCAACTTCCCTTATGTTGCACTATTAGAATAACACAACTGACCTAACACATTTATCAGGTAAGCAAGCACAGAGAGATAAATTATGTAATTTTACAGCCCAGCTGTACAGTAAATGCTAGCAGTTAGACATTACAGTACCATGAAGTAATGGGTTCATGTTCTCCATATTGCTAGACATACTGTAGCACTGTCTGGAAATAAAGGTTACTTCTGGATACATTTTAGTCCAAGGTACAACCGATATAAATGTGCTCAAAGATACAGCACGGTCAACAATGTCCTATTGTGTTCCATAAAAGGGTGCGGGTATAAAACCTTTTTAGAATTTTAAGTAGTATATAGGCAAATTTCAAATTGTACTGTTCACTCCTTGGTCCATATGGTTCATGATTATTTAAATTCAACTGCAAACTAAAAATAATAAAAACCTAATAGTTAGATAGAGAGATCAATCAATCATACGACTGCCTGTTTTGAATTCATAGTGTCTGTGCTGTCAGGAAAGACAATGCATTAACATTTTATCATTAACATGAATTGCAAAATGGCTTCATTCATAGTAGATGAGGTGTTAAGGTGGGAAAGAGTTATGTCACTGTTAAATGCAGAAACCAAAGTGCTTTTTATCGTTATGAAACTATTATGTAATGGCTGGTGAGTTTAAGGCACAATTTGGAGAAGTGTGTGTTAGGAGTTACAGCAGTGGGAGTATTTTGCTCTACAAAGGGAACTCATCTTATACCCAATCATTGCACTTACAGCCAGCTGAAAACACAGTTCTGTTATTATAGTTCATAAACATGATTTGACTTTTTGAAGAGCAGGTCTTCAGAAAGTGGCTTAAATACACCCCCAATGCTTATGTGCTTTTTCACCCTGCCCAGTAACAATGGAACTGGACGCTATAAATTAAACAATAGGGGAAAAATGGGCTACTGCAGGGCAAACACTAACCAGACCCTGCTGTCCTGCCCATTTCTGCACTTAGTCAATCATGAGATTATGAAAGCAGCTTTAAGAAAACAGTTTCTAAGGTGGGAATGTGTTACAAATGGTTGCTAGGGATGGGATCTGTAATGTTTTCGAACAGTGCAGCATGCCAAAAGCATGACTTTGTTCTTTGCACCTTCCATCATCCACCCTTCTTGCTCACACATAAACACACTCAAACACAATCACAAAGGCACAGTTAATCTCTTTCAATAAGTGCTCTACCTTGCAGGTAGATATAACCTGGAACTCTACCAGTGACAAACATTGAGGTTTTACAGCCGAGTCATAATACTGCATGTTTAGTACAGATTATGAAACAGAACTGAGTGTTCTGAGTGAGAATAGTATGTTTAGTACAGCAAAATGTACAAAACACTACACTTTCAGGCTATTTATCATGGCGTGGACTAGAGAATATTTATTAATAGTGAATAAAATTATTTAGACATTACACAACATTGAAAAGTGTGATTCCATGAAAGTCTGTGTTTCTAGAAAGAGATTTGTCTTAGATGTGGATTCAACAAACATCACTACTTTTCCAACCTTTCTCCTCTAATAATCATTGTTCTTCCTGAGAAAAAACACCCTTAGAGATCTATAAAGCAAACACTTTTTCCATCAAGAACATTACTTCATCACTGAAAGTGGTAACATGTACAATTCAGTCTTCCCTGCTTTTACACATCAGAATTATCACATCTTTCTACTAACAATGCAACAGTTACCTGTTTTGTTAAACAGAACACAAAAATAAGAGCAACAGCCAAAGACATTATGCATATCATGTTGTGTTATACACTAAGAAGGGAAAAAATTCAGCAAACAAGACAAAACAAGACTTGCAGACAAGTGGGGGGAAAAAATCAGTTGTGAATAAAACCCCTAAAACCAGGTGAAGGATTATCCATAGTATATAGACTCCCAAATTCAACCATAAGTAGTAAACCAATCTTGTAGAAACTCACAGGGTTAACTGCAAAATGCAAACTAGATGTCAAACACAAATTTATAAAATTTACTTAAAAGGCCTGTTCAGTTCTGGTTGCATGAGACAAATATGATTATGCAGAAGGGTAATGGAAAAAAGACAGCACAGGGAAAAAAAGAAAAAATAACAAACAGCTTAGGCCAACATGGCTGTCAGTGGAACCACATTATCTTCAGTGAAAGCAGCAGGATGACTTTACTGTTTCTTCAAATAACAGCACAATGACAGTACAATGCCCAATGAGAATTTCATGGCTGAAAAGTAAAACATTTTAGTTCTGGTACAATATATATAAATTCATGAAATTGAACATTGTGAATATTGTACACTGAAAATGAGACTGAGTGCAGTACAGGTCTAAAAGCTGATTACCTTGTTGATGACCTTGTTTAAAACTATATAGTTACGGTGGGGCATATATATGGCTCTCTTCAAATATTAAACCCAAATAGCTATGGAGTATTTCAAACTTATGCAATAGTCATTAACCAAAACACCTAAAAAGGTTACTGGCTATGTATTTTTGGTGTTCATGGTGTATATATAAGCAATATGTTCAATATAAATTTTACAGCATATGTTTACATGTGCTATGTAGCACTACTTGTTTGTGCTTTAGTAGAAAATGACAGCACGGTGCTGTGGTCAGAGGGTCAGTTCAGGTTGTGTTGCCTGTTTGCTGCATTTTTATGAAACGCTGGGATTTCTGTCTGACCATCTGATGCTGCTGGCGTGCCAGCTGGGCCTCCTGGATGCCGCTTCGCAGTTTCTGTGAAGCAGAAGAGAATGGCATGTTCAAACCTAGTTTGATATGAGTGAGAGGGCTTTGACTCATTTCTTTACAATGGTGATGATGATGGTATCTCCTGAAAAAGTTAAATATTTCTTGACATTCCTCTTAGAAAGTGAAATCCATATATTCAATATTTGAAGCCTTTATTTCTTGGAATTGATTGGATGGATGATTATGGTTTTCAAATAATAAAACCCCAAATTCCCGGTCTCAGAAAATTAGAATATTGTGAAAAAGTTAAATCTTGGAAAGTCATGATGTCACACCCTAATTGTGTTGCTGTTGACGGCTGCCTGCTGTTGCCACTGAGTGCTGTGGTGTGTTCACAATGACACTTTCACTTTCACATGGGCTACAAACATCACATTCCTCATGTCAAGCCCTGAACCAGAGACAATGTCAGAAGCGTCAGAAGGCTTGGAATATTTCACTCTATGTTTAATGAATCAATATAATATATGAATTTCACTTTCTGAAAGGAAGGTCAAGAAATATTTAACTTTTTTTATGATATTCTGATTTTTTGAGATTTAATTGTCTATAATGTTGGTTCTACTAAAAACAGTAGTATTTATGAAGGAGGAAAAGGCTGTTTTGCTTTGCAAACCCTACAGGTCCCTACGTTGTAAAAATACATATTAGGCAAAACGCTTAAACTTACAAAGCATCAGGCCTAAGCATCTGACAATGTAATCACTTCAATTTTGTGTAATATTCTTTGAAAATTAAATGCTTTCTGACATGTGGTTACAATCTCTACTGTTCTGAGCAAGGCAAACTTGATATGTTTGCCCAGACTAGCACATTTCACACTAGACCAATCTAAATTAGTGATTTCCGATCATTGTGAATACACCACTGCACACACTGCACCACAACGAAATTTGTCCTCAGCATTTAACCCATCACACAAGCACACATGGAGCAGTGGGCAGCTATCAACAGCACCCCTGAAGCAGTGAAGTGGGGACGGTACCTTGCTCAATGGTACCTCAGTGGTGCCCGGACTAGGACTTGAACCTGCAACCTTCGGATTTCAGTTGCAAAGTCTTAACCATTGCCCCCCACTACGCCACCACTGCCCCCAAATGGCATATTTAATCTTCAACTCATTCAATTTACTACCAGACTGCTTGGAAAGCATGTATGTCCAACACATTCAAATGTATCAGCATGTTAAACTGCAGCTTGTGATTTTAAAAATTAAGAAATAATTATTAAGGATCAATAGCTGCTTTCCCCATGGGCATTAAAGGGTTTAAGGACCCATAGACCTTATATGCACTCTAAAATTAACTGCAGCAATAAATTACTCTATGACAAGTTGTTACACAGGCATTGTCAAATTGTCAGTGTACTTTGCAATAGAACACTGCTCAATATCAGACTTGAAACTTCACTGGCTGAACATCAGTAACATATTGAGATCTTAAAATGGAGTCTTCCATTATGATAAAATCAGTAGAATCCCAAAGTTTTACCTCTGCTGAGGCTGCATGTTGGAAGGGTATGACCCTTGTTAGACCCTGACCATTCTTCAAGATCTTCAGCTTATTCTGTTCCTAAACATGCAGAAAACCCAGTGTTAGTCCTTTTACAATGCCTTTGCAAAATAATGACATATCTGCACATAATTCTTCATGTTATAGAGAACACCAATGCTCATATATTTATTACCTTGTAGTGAATCTTCAAATCTCCACCATCTACAGAAGGAGCCTTTAGAAAATTATCAAACTGGCACTCCCATTCTTTGCTGAAATGCCCGATCAAGTCTATCTCTTTAACACACATCACCCTCCTGTGTTAGAAACATCGAAACATATCACATAGATTATTAAAAACAATAGCTGCCAGTAGTGTTTATTTACTTTAACCAGCTGTTCTATTCATCATACAGTACATGGCCAAAAGAATGATGGCACCCAGACATGACAGCTACATGCTAATTGAAGATCTACTCCCAAAATCAAAGGCATTTATAATGGAGGAAAGTTTCCCTGTGAGGTCAAGACTCTTATTTGCAGTTAGTTTTCTCATTTATCCATAACACATTTACTGGGGATGTGCCGCTCATCCACACCACACAAACCATTTCATTATGAAGCTTGCACACTCACTGTTAGCACACAGGTCTTTAAAATGTCATGGTATGTTGTAGCATTAAGTTATACTTTTACTGGACATAATTAGACCAAAACCCAAATTTATTTTTAAACCCATTTAAAAATATTGCTCCTCACCCAATCCTTCTAGTAATTTTCTATTAGCATCTACTAAATCCAGATTTTTCCTTCATAACTACAAATGATTGTGCAAGGTTAATCGCTCCAGAGTCCACTTTCACCAAAAGAGTCTCAATGAATCTCAAGAGATGTCAATGCATGTGTTGAGGCTGCTTCTGGAGGATACATAGCTTTTACTGTACATGTTGTACAGTGTTTGAAGGATCCATTTTGTCAGCTTGTGTGGCCCATCACTTCACAGAAGCAGTTACTGCCGCTCAAGGTTTCAACTTTAAAATAACAGTACTTATAATTGACCAGGTGCAGCTATAGCTTTATTGACTTTACACTATTTCAACCATTTGTTTGAAATAGTTTTGATTAGGCAGGATGTGCACATTCTTCTAGTTATAAAGTGTGCTTAAGAACATTTTTGCATACTAGTTTCATATTTAATACTGTGATCATATGTCAGGAGTAAGAACCTGCCTCCGGCTGATCACATGTAATCACAAGTAATACACTGCAGATCAGTCTCTTATGCTGCATTATGATGAACTTATAAGTTTTATACCTGTTCATCAGGTTTTAATGGTAAAACTTGTCCCCAAAGTTCTAAATGGGTAATAAGAAGACTTTCTATATAGTAGCATGTTTATACAAATATGTGATAGTGGTAGGAGTGGTTATAATATGTAGCTGTAATGTTTGAGTACCTGTTGGTCACAATGATGTTGGTTTTTCTGTGTCCTGGATATTCACAGTGCTCTCTGAAGAACTCGCCATCAAGTTGCTTAATTTCTGATCTCTGAAATACACACACACTCCGTCCAACAGAAACTCAATACAAAGATCAACAAATTCATATACACTACAACAAATAAGAAAACATTCTGAGGACTAGATGATCATACCTTTGCACTTTATTCTGGGCCTCTTGATTATTTATAACAAAACATTTGAAATTCATAAATTTGAACCAATAAAAAACAAACAAACTCCAAAACAACATGTACTAAGGCAATCAAAATGTTTACATCATAGTTAATAGAATGAAGCACTGTGTGTTATATGAGGTATTACAAAGTAGCCTAAATAGGAAAATACATAAGATATTGACTTGGTCATGCTTAGATACTGAAATATTCCTTCTTTATAAATTAAAAACTAAATTTGTATATATTAACAAATTCACAATAATTATGCATAAATAGTATGTTTGAACTTTTTTTGTGAATCAGTACTTCATTAACAGATTGAAGATACATACAGAGATATTACTTTGCAGACACTGTGCCATAAACATTAAATGTATTTGAAAAGTAAGGAAAAAAGCTTCTGTAATTAATGAAATAATATTAAAATATTTTTTCTTAATCATCTAGTTATTTGTGATTATGTATTAACTGAAATATTTTTATAATTTTTCTCAAATAAATAAGAATAAGTAAGAATATGCAGATACAAGTTTTTGGTTTCAACATACTCCAAATAGCAGAGAAAATTAAATATTTTAGAAATTAAATAAGTGAGGTATTAAATTAGTCAAAAATATGTAAAACTGGCCAAAAGTACAGAAAGCAAGAAAGAGACAGCAGGTAAAATGCAGACTTAGGATTAAGCTATTCCATTACATTACAAACGTAATTATTTAACATTCAACCACAGCTAGGTAAGTCTGGACAAAATACTGAATCAACAACTTAGCCAATATTTGTGCTATTAATCAACTGTCTTTTAAGTTATGTGGCTCCATCGCCATATATTGTAGCCCCATAAGAACCCCCACACCAATTATTCCTCCTCAGGCTGCATGAAGAAAATGAAAGGAAGGGAAAAAAAGGTGGACACATTAGAACCTGGTGGAAGAAAAAGAACCAGGCAAGAGTACAGTACAAGACCAACAAAACTGTAGAAGAGGCAGTAATTTCAGGATTACATACAGTTGGGCATTGTATTTGGCAGCCACAGATTCTGCAAGTTGTCCCACTTAAAAAGATGAGAGAAGTCTGTAATGTTCAAAGATCCCCCTGCTTAAGCCTGCACATGTCCAGGCCCGTCTAAAGTTTGCCAGAGACCATCTGGATGTCATGTGGTCAGATGAGACTGGTGTTTCTAGGGACACAGGACTGGTTAATCTGGGGTCACAAAACATGTAAGGCCCTCTGACACATTGTAACTCTGTTTCACTGTAAGTTGTATCTTTCAGTCTCCAAAAGTAAAAGCTTTGTTATCTTAAACAGAACATTTTGTTCCCGGTCTTCAAGGGAAAGGCAGAGCATCATTAGATTTATTCACGTCACAAAAACATGCGCCATATCACCTGATTGACTCTCCAAACTGCTGAGTCTCTGTGGCAAACTCTGTGGCACTAACTGAAATCTGGTTTGAACCGATGACACACCCATCTACGCCAATAATGCCCATTACGCCCATTCATGTCCTGAGTCCATAAAGACTCCTGACAAAATTCAGTTTGTGCTCAATCTTCAAACTCCAACAACAATCTTCATTCCATTCCTTCTTCTCTCTCTTTGGGATTCCACCTACAGGAGAATTTTGCTTTCCACAAAACTTTTAAATTGTAACTTAAATTGTAATTTTCTCTCTGTCTAATAAAACCTTTGAAAATTAGTTTGGTGACCTGACCTCTCCTTGAAGAACATGACACTCACAAAAACATTCAGTTCAAAATGTAACTCTTTGGTATAAACGCCACTCAACGTGTTTGGAGGGGGAAGAATGCTGAGTTGCATCCCAAGAACAGGATACCCACTGTGAAGCATGGGGGTGGAAACATATTTTGGGGCTGCTTTTCTGTAAAGGGGACAGGACAACTGATCCATATTAAGGAAAGATGAATGGGGGCATGTATCATGAGATTCTGAGCAAAAACCTCCTTCCATCATTAATAGCACTGAAGATGAAACATGGCTGAATCTTCCAGCATAACGATAATCGCAAACACACTGCCCGGGCAATGAATGTGTGGATAACTAAAAAGCATGTCAAGGTTCTGGAGTGGTCTAGCCAGTCTCCGGACCTCAATCTAATACAGAATCTGTGGAGGGAGTTGAAAGTCTGTGATGCCCAGCTACAGCCCCAAAACATCACAGCTCCTGAGAAGATCTGCATGGAAGAATGGGCCAAAATACCCGCTATAGTGTGTGCAAACCTGGTGACCTCTGTCATTGCCAACAACTGTCACATTACAAAGTATTGAGGTGAACTTTTGTTATTGACCAAATACTTATTTTCTGCACCATTATACATAAATTCTTTAAAATAATTTTTTACATTCTGTCTCTTACAGTTGAAGTGAACCTATGATGAATATTACAGACCTCTCTCATCTTTTTAAGTGGAACTTCCAGAATCGGTGGCTGCCAAAATGTTTTTTGCCCTACTGTAGTGTATTCAAAATGTGCATTTAGCTATTAATGTTTATCTTATGTTAAATACAGTACACATGTTTACTTTATCAATGTGAAAGTCGATGAGGATGCATGAGTTGTCTCACCTGGAAAAGGTCAAAGCCCTGCGATTCTTGCTGGTTGTAGGGTCGAATGATACCATCTTCTCGAATAAGCCGGACAGGTCGCAGCTTTGTCACCTCCTCAGTCGACTCGGCCACTCTGTTAAAAATGAGAATTAAATTAGATTATCATTAGGGGAACAACCTTAATGAAACAGAACTTGCAGAATATCCATGGTTAATCCAATGTGGTCAAGTTTAAAGGGGCAGTCAAATCTACAGCAATAACAAATATATTTAAATAATCTTAAACATGATAAAAAAAAAACCAAATTCTATTATTGGATTAAATATTAATATATAACTTGTGCTTTTTTCTATTATTTATTTATTTATCTATCTATCTATTTCATTTTCGGTCAGCTTTAAATCTGTGTGTGAGAGTGAAGTTACAAACTAGAGAGCATACATTAACTGGCCAAGGCACATTGCAAACACTATTGGCATTCCTAACATTCTCTCCCAACATTCTCTTACAGGTCAACCGATATGTAATGAAGGAAACACAAAAACACAAATACAGTAGGAAACACAAAAGTCTAAATAAACACTGTTCTTTATTTGACAGGCTATAGTAGATCCATTAATCAGCCTATAGGTAAAAATTGTGAGCAGAATATCATTATTGAGAGCCTGTTTAAAGGAAAAGGCCCTAATTATACTTGAATACAAACGTTTGGGCGTCCCTGGTGAAAAAAAGTTACCACCACCTCTAAATGGACTTAGAACTTCCTAAAAATCCTAATGCAAAAAGTAGTATTTATTATCCGAATTGAACATATCGTGTGTCCATTCGAGCACCCAAACATTTTAAGACTTTTGACTGAATTATTCTTCTTATGAATAATGGGGGAATTTTGCATACCTGACCAGTGTATCAGCAGTTATTATTATTAGTTTTTTATCGTGGGCTTCCAAATCTTAACTTGAAAATCTTAACATCCATTCTTAAAGACATTTTAAACATTGAAAATTAGAAGGGGGTGTTTAAATATCTTTTACAGAAAATATCTACTTCTAACTAGAATTCTTTTTGTTTTTAGATCCTAAGCCACCAATTTAGATGAGCTCATGGCTGCTAAGCCAAAGTACAATACAAGTGCAATAGCCTTAAAGGTCTAAAGTCTTACATAATATATTATTGCCAAATGAGTCAAATAAGCTTTGAGGCAAAAATAGGTCAGTGGAAAGACCAAAACAGCGCCCATACTTCTGCATATGCAACACTGCATTTTAGTTTAATGAGATTTTTAAAAATATATCAAATTCAGCAATTAAATCGCAATCTTACACTAAAAAGTCATATTTATGTCATATTTACATTTGCACCATGCAGATGTTGTATTAACATCTTTTCAAATGTGTAAGCTGTAAAGTAATTGGGCCGTCAGAACATTCACAAACAACTATATAAAAGGTTCAATTTAAAAAAATATGGTGAATTTGTAGATGTGAGGCATACAGGTTTTTAAAATTATTTTTAAGCATGCTTGACTGTCTTAAATTTCTTCATTAAGAGGAGAACTATACTTTTAGTATTACACCTTACTGCACAATGATTAGTACTCGCTGCCTTCTGTTACATTTCTGAAAAATGCTACTGCTTTGCCATCCTTAGGCAGCTTATCTTTTTCGGATGCCAATGTGATGTGATGTCTGAACACCTGTGTGTTCTCTCACCTTATGTTACCTCTACAGTGTAAGCATGAAACAACAAGAACATAAGTTTAAACAGAAAGGAGAATGTATATCACGTAGTGTGCAGAGTGATGAATGGATGGTTGTGCATTTTACAAAATTGACAAGGAAAGGAACTGACGTGTGTGGTGGCAGGGACGCATGAGGAAGCCAAGGGGCAAGTACATAGTACAAAATGATCTGATTGGCTGCTCATTTCTCAGAGACAGAAGGGGATGGAAAAGCGTCCAGTGTTATTGATTGTTTAGGTCACTGTGCTATCATGGAGATGAGGATGCTCCTTTGCCATTGGCTGGACCCTGGTTGGTCCTGGCAAAGACCTTGCAGTGCTGTATCACACAGTTCAGTATATCAGCAGTGCAGTTAGCTCGTGCAGTGCGCCATGTCTGAAGAGCAGAGCAGTCAGAGAGAGAGACATGCAGTTCAACTACATATATACTAGGTCTGTCAAACAATAAATGATAAATAAATAAACATGTTTTTCTGATTCTGATTCTAAAAAATAACTGCAATTAATCACACAGTTTCACAACAGAATACAAGGGTGATGAGGAATCTTATGTTGTATTTGTAAATGTGTACCACCTCCAATTCATTGAGCAATTATATTTTCAAACAGCAGCAGCAAGCTATGTAAATTACATTCCCTGTTGTCTTTATTAGAGATAAACGGATGGTTAGAAGGGTTAAACCAGAATTTTTTTTTTCCATAAATAAGGGATGCATCTGTATGGAATTTCTAGAACAACACAGATATAGCTATCGAGTAAGACAGCTTCAACTTATTCCATGGCATTAGCCACTTCAATCCATTTTTGATTAGTTTGTAAAATAATCTTTAAATAACCGAAATGCCTTTTTACTTCTGACACTATTCCCTCTTAATGCATAACTTTGTGAATGATGAGACACCACATTATCAGTTGTAAATATCCTCTATAATTTCAGTATTTGAACCAAAAAACAGATCAGTTTTCTTTGCTCAACCAGTTCATAATGAGAAAGAAAGTCTGAATTTTTTGTGAGGTTTTGTGAGGGTGTGGAATGTGCATGTTTCTCTACAACAGCTACTTGCTGCTCATCTCTCTATATTGTTCTGCTCATCAGACTTGCCTGGGGAAAGGGGAGGTCAGTAGCCATGTTAAAATGCTGAAGGAAGAGGCACATATTGAGATTCATCCATTCATTTGTATTGAAGAGTTCATTGTACAGTAAATTAAAGCACAATTATGCATTGAACCACAGCTTGCATCCTCTGCTTACCCACGATGCAATGCTTACCTTAACACCATATCCATCCCTGCAGGGAAAAACACTCATGCAAACCGAATTACCGATCCTGAGCAAGTGAATGTATTCACTATGATCTTATGCGCTTAAATTGTGCCCACCACCCTCCAGTCCCAACCTTAAATACACTCACAAATTCACAAACATACACAAACAGGCCAATACTCACTGAACTAAAAGAACAAAACACATCCAGGTATTAACTCATGAGAAAAAAAAAAGAGTCACAAAATTAGTGCACACACAGAAAAAACAAATAGCAAAGACTACACAGAAAATATGGTCAAGACAAAAGAAAAAGCAACAGAAATAATACAACACATACAGACATGACAAACAGTAGTGTAAGAGAATCTCAGCTCATCATCAACGAAAGAATGGTGGACTCAGTTACACTGCATCTGTCTCGGAATAAATTCTTTTTTTATAAAAATGTGAAGAGACGGTCACACCATAACGTGAGGTTGTAGGTGTCTCACCTCTGAATGCCCTGAAAAGTGCTGCTGGCCATGTCCACGATGCCCCCTGTAGGTCTAGCTACTACTCCCACCAGGCCCTTCCCAATGCCCTTGAAGAAGCCTGCAGCCCCCTCTTTCTTTGCACCTAAATACACAAAATCATATCCACATTAGTTATATGGAAATAGAAATACATCTCATCAGATAAACTTACACTAATCAAGTGGACTTGGTGGATATAGATCTGACTGCAGAACATTTGCTGCTGCACAATTTGTCAGTATCATTACACTCTGCTTATGAAGCCAAAGGGTGCTAAATAAAATTTACAACATAATATTAGAATAAGTTAAGGAAAAACATGGAAATTAGTCATACCCTCCACAGGTTTGGTAACAATTCCTGTCACTCCTCCAACCACACCCTGTGTGAAATCAGACATTTAAACATAAGACATTTAAATTCATTTAAAGACATTTAAATTCTCCCATTCATCAGAATTTTAGCCAGGCCAGTTAAGTGTGATTTATTAACCAAAAGAGAGTAATTAAACACCACAAAATTTTATCAAAATGCATCAAGTAATAAAAACAAGCTAGTGCAAACTAAAAGCTAAAATGATCTGGTCGAGGAGCAGGGGTACCTTTAGAAGGCCTTTGCCTCCCTTGGCAAGACTCTCTCCAAAGTCTTTTGGTGGTCTGTTCATCTCCTCCCTGCGTTTCTGCTGGTACTCTTTATCCATAGTGATAGCTGCCAGGCCTTTGCCTACTGAACCTGTTATTCGTGAAACCATTCCTGCAGCACCCCCTGTGAAAATGAAAGAGGAAATCAATAAAATACATTAAACAAGTACATCAAAATAATTTTGTATTATTTTTTTTAAATTACATTATGGCAATAGCAAGTTTAGATTCACTGAACATGAATCTGTGTGTATGAGCGAGAGAGAGAGAGAGAGAGAGAGAGAGAGAATAATTTGGTAATTCTTACCAACTGTATGGCCCAGTAAACTGCGCACACCAATGACAAAGCCTTCTGCAAACTCTTCCGGACCTTGAACAGCTCCCTATAAATAAAAAAATAAATAAATAAATAAATAAATAAATAAATAAATAAATAAATAAATAAATAAATAAATAAA
>JBBIGC010000039.1:7428591-7453551 GCA_037576955.1 Lepidarchus adonis
GGACCCGGACCTTGTAAAGCTGCTTTGTGACGACTTCTGTTGTAAAAAGCGCTATATAAATAAAACTGAATTGAATTATAAGAAGAAAGAAAATTAATTTAATAAGCAAGACTGACAGATTGTGCTTTACTGCAACTACACAGCTGGCTCAGTATCGCTCAGTTACAGATATTTTAGCAAAAAAGAAATGATTAAAACCAAAAATAGCTCAAATTCATTTGGTTAATGTGCAGCTCTATAAATGTGCTTGGAGAATTGAAGAGTGATATGAGATATGAGGATTCTACACAAAGAATATACTAGTGCATGATATAATAGAATTATAGTTAATGAGATAGTACTGCAAAAGTAGAAGAAAGGGTGACTAATATGGTCAGTTGATAAAAAGTAATTATTTTTTTAAAAAACAAGGAGAAAAAAACCCTATTTGAACAAGTAAAATGATTTTAGCTGTGTGATACCTTATCTGCAGCTAAGGGCTATGTTACCGGTAAATTATATAAAATTGCACACTAGCCATTTTCACAATTTACATATACAAGAAGTACATATGTCCCAGATTCGCTACCATTGATTAAAAGCTCCTGCGGGTGGAGGTGTCTTATTTACACCAGGCATCTGGGGTATGTTAGGGACCTTCAGAAAAAAAGGTACTGTGGGTACACATGAGTCTGGCAAGTCTTTTCACTGTAAAGAATAAGTGTCAAAGATCTAAAATGAAATAAAATGAGATCAGAGTCGGTGTAGTGTAAGGCCAGAAGCCGTTGCTGAATATGGGTTTGCCAGTACGGAAAACCATCGTCACTCAACACTGTCCAGCGCTGCACCAAGAAATGGAACTAGAAATTACTTTTCATGAAGAAAGAACGCTCTTAATAAATTATAGCAGAGCTCCCTGGGTCTTTAGCTTATCTCAGATGATCCAAACAGCAGTGAAAACATGTTGGGGCCAGATTTCACATTTCAGCTTGAAAAATTGGACAGTAATATCCATTTCTGAATAGACCATCCAGAGTGTTTTCAGCAAAAGATATCATCAGTCATGGTATGGGGGTGTATATGTCCACAAGGATTAGTTTACAAACCCATTTGTTTGTTGCTGATAAATGAATAAATGTGAAATTATCCTCAAATTGACAGATTTTTAATAGTCAAAACAGAAAAAAGGTGTATGTACAGTAAGACATTTCAATTATTACCAGCTTAGCAAATGATTACATATTATAAAGAAGACAAAAACTATTAAAAAAATTATAACCCACTTTTGAACCATGTCTCAACACTGCCATCTGTGGTTGGTAAAGGTATAACGGCTTGACAACGTTTCAGAGCTTCCAAAGTGGTCCACGCACCTTTACTTATTGTACAGCTGTGCGAAACTACAGATATGATTAGGTTTTACAGGCAATGTATTGGTGTATAATGAATTTTATCCAAGTCACATGACTTGAGCCACACAAAGTGAAACAATAGCTGCATAGCGTAAAGGTCTACGCAAGTTTAAGATGATTATTCTGACTGAAAAATAATTCTAATTTAAGCTAAGTGTTTGTACTGCAAGCTCAATCAGTTGATTACATTACAGTGGAATGATTACAGTCACTGTTTCAGATTATGAATCTATCGAGGAATGCCCAGGAGAAGAGAACTAAGAGACACCGCAGGGAAAGTTGACTGGCTGATTCATGCATCTAGGTGGTGTTGAACAGTTGTTTAGGGTTGGCTGTCTGATGATGTAATTATTGTTTTACACAACAGACTCAAGAGATACTGTTCTAAAACATTATTCTGCATTTCACAGCATTTTTATCCCACTACAAATAAAAATTATAATTCACTGTAACACTAACCCGGGTGAATCCATTTCAACATTTTATAACCATTTTTGTATGGGCAGATATTTACATAAATAATTTTGGATATTGGCACCAGTGCAATTCCCATATCAGTGCATCTCTTTTGCATCACCCACTCAATAGGGAAAGCAGGTTTTTGTGTTTGCAACATGTGTACATTTTTAAAATGTAACCTTTTAGTTAAATTCAGCGTTTTTCAGAAATTTAGCCTCTCAAAAAAAAAACTACAAGCTGAAGAAAGTGGAACTCTCTAAATTCAGTACTGAAATAAACTCCAGAATACCCACCCAATGAAAAAAAAAATTGACCTGATTCACCTCTTTGTGTGAAATCTACAGAATAATCTACTCTGCTGACTAAATTAGTATCTCAGCCAGGCCCTGTCCAGAGATACTGAGTATTATTGAAGCCAGGATAAAAATCATCCTAGTACATGCATGCATGAACATTATCCTAGGTGCACCAGGCTCATAACAGTGGTGTAACCGTGCTGGAGTCCATTAACGTCTGTTTCACTCAGGGTGTAGTTCTCTTTAATGATGCGGTCACAGCCAATTTCTCCATTTCCAAAAAAGCCAAAGAGAGGCACGTTGGGGAAAATCTTGTGGAAGGTATCAGCTTCAACATTGTGTTGATTATTGTAGTGGTTGTGTCCGCGGGCCACACAAGCAAACATAAAGCCGATGGTGTTTTTCTCTGGAATGTTGGCTGCTTTAAGCCGACGGATAGTGACCTCGGCCGCTTTGGGACTGCTAACATCCTGGTCCAGCAGCACTGATGCACCCTGAATCCTGGAGCCACTGAAGGAAAGACCTACCACCCCAAATGTACCTGTAGAACAGCTGGACACAGAAAGCAGACATAAAACCTCTTGACAAAGAGGACCTTGCATGAAATTAATTAAGCTTAATGTTAAACTCTTTAACCTACCAGTCTCTTTGGTGGGTGAAGGCCTTCTCTACATGGCCACCAGCAATAAGCACATTGCTATGGGCCAGAGGCTCCAACAGTTGGTTTAGGAACCGAGCAGCTCCAGATTTGTATGCATCATAGCCAAACAACAGCACCACCTTCAGGTCAGGATTTCCAACCAACCCTACAAACAAAAAAACACCAACCTTTTTTATAAAGCATATTCCTTCAAACACTATGGACATTTATGTGATTTAGAATAATTTTAGAAGGGATTCTTATGTAGAATTGGCCATGATTTTTACATTACAGAGTTAAAGATCAACATCCAAAAATATCTCCATACATTAAAATCTTAGAGTTATTAACATATCCTGTTGTCACCTGCATCCTCCAAACGTTTCTGGTTAAGGCTCTTTTTGCAGAAGTGAAATGGACGAATGTGAACTCCCTCCATTGTGGGAAAGAGGAGGCTAAAGCCAGCCTCACCCTCCATGAACTCCTGAGGAGTAGTACAGGGCAAGCCAGTGGGCGTCACTGCAAACAAATTAAAAAAAAAAAAAAAACATCACCCATGAAACCACTCGCACAAATAATGACAAGTAATAGCAAAAATAAGAGCAGAGATTACTCATAAAACAGTTTAAAAGTTTAGCTTAAGTTTGAAAATGCCATTGTTCAACATGTTCCAGCACATTGTCTTATAACTTTAAATTATATTAACAGAAGTGTGAGGAGGAGTCACTGAGAGTAACCAAAAATAAAAGCCAATATACCGGAATTGGTGAGGAATCAAGGCATTAAAAGGAGAAATGAAAAAGTTAATTTCTTCCTGTTTTGTTTCCTTGCCTTGGGCTTGCTCATTAGGGGCTTGAACCCAGATTTTAGTGAAGCTGCTTTGTGACGTCAATTGTAAAAAGTGCTACATAAACTACATAAATAAAACAAAATGAATCCTTTGAAAACCAGGGTAGTGGCCATATTATACTACTGTTTCAGCTACATCAGCTCCCAGTGCCATTTAGAGATAATTCTAAATGAAATCTACTTCTATATAAACCACATAATGGTTTAGTTCTCTTACATCACCAATTCGGTCATTTTATGTCCCTTTACCAGCCCTTACGTAGAGTAAGAGAAGCTTTACCAAGGTCCTCAAAATTAAAACCTCAATCAAACTTCACATTTCTGACAGGTTTTTATTCATTTTAGCCATAATTTTAATT
Organism: Lepidarchus adonis; assembly: GCA_037576955.1. NCBI lineage: Eukaryota > Metazoa > Chordata > Actinopteri > Characiformes > Lepidarchidae > Lepidarchus > Lepidarchus adonis. Next base: position 7,432,586 of record JBBIGC010000039.1, read on the forward strand.
ATCAAATTTATAATAGTTTTCTTAAACTATTCAGGTCAACCCTAATTTTAAAACCAAAAAAGATATGAAAGTTATAAACTGACTTTGATAAACACAACACTTTAAGGCTCAGCATTCATAATTAAAAAGTGCTTTAAGAACGACATAAAACCACATGATAAAACCACAAACCATAAAACTTACACACAATTCCTGGGGTGATGACGCATAAAAGGTCACAGGAGTTGGGCAACAAGCGTTTCAGCCGGTCTATAGCATCTAACTTATCCTCATCCTGACACTTCCTGGCTGCAATAAAAGACCATAGTATTACATGAGACAATTACTCACATGCTTCATCACACATTACCACAATGATGTACAAATACATGTACAGTATATATAAATATAGTCAAACCCTGTAAGCTCAGCCCTATTGGTCTGGGTCCTAAATCTGGAGAGAGGCTGGGTGGCAAGCTTTCGAAACAGATTGCTGAGGTTTCTTTGAAACCCATTTCTTTGACAACGCGTTTGTTCGCCAGTCAGAGAATGCAACTTTAGTTTACAAGACATCTTGAATCTAATTCACAAACTTACACACAAGCTCAGAATTAAAGCTACCACTAATAGTAATCATGCCGAAATGAAAATGTAACATGAAACTGGTCATACTAGCGGAGGCAGACCATGGACAGGCTGACCAACCAACCAGTCATCAGTCAAACAGTGGGGTTTCCTCTATTTATGGATGGTCCAGACACCAAGAACCACCCAGTGATGGGTACATGATGGGTACATTATACATTAGTGTTACCCATCATTAGCATGACTGACCACGTTCTAGGCTACTGCACTAACACAGACCCAAGTTTGGCGAGCTATAGAGGGAAAAATACATACCGGTACACCTGACACTTTGCATGTTGTAGTGAAGGCATGGTTGCATGTTAAATTAAAGTTAGCTTAGCAAGTTAAATAGCATGGAAGGAAATCTGTTCTGATGCTTTCATGGTGAGAGGAGAGTTTGGGGAGCTGACAGGGTTTGACTACATACATAAATACACACTACCAGTCAAAAGATTAAGAATACTTCAGGTTCTAGTGTTTACTGGTAATTTAAACACACACACCTCACCTTTTTTGTGTCGGTAGGAACCATTATGTCCAATGAAGTTTTCACTGTCTACCATTAGCAAAGCTGTGTGGGGCAGCAAGTACACATTCTGCAGGACAATGTAACAAATTTAGTTCAGAAAACGTGACAACAGACAGAAAACCTCCAAATACAAGCTGCAGTCAGATGTGGTCTGAAGCTGTAATGCTTCTTTTATTGATACATTTACTGCTCTTTTTTTTAACCTCTAGGAATTGAAAAGTGATTGTGTTGTGCATGATACAGTCTAGAAAAGTATTTAAATGGCACCGAAGATTTTAACAACTCTTACCCAAAGAGCTCCAAAAACTTTAAAGAAATGTGACAAATATACCTGTATGATATCAACACACAAATGCCATCAAACCTCAAGGCCTTCTTCCATAATTCCGAGGAGAATGTGTTCTTCAAATCTGGAAGAGCCGAAGGCAGCCAGCCAGCTCAATTTCTGCTGTGTTTTCAGAACTCTGCGTGCACAGTTCCTCCATAACCTACTAACCCTGTAAACGCAATGAACAGTGACTGTACAACTACTGTATTCTGTAAGTAAAAGTAACCCTGTCTTTTACTGCTAAGGTTAGACAATAAACAATACTCAAAAAAGCTGATTTTAAACAGTGGCAGGATAGGTTTATTGGCTTTGAAACGTAATATTCACACTGAAAGGAAAGCACTTTCACTTTTACTTCGGTGCTAGCCAACTAGCCAAGCTGGTTAAAGCAGAGTGGGATAGTTTAAAGAGTTTAAAGAGCATGTTTCTATCTTCTACCATATTTCACTTTAGGTTCATTAAACTAAAATATTCTTAAACCTCTTATAACAGTTCATTTTTTCCACACACAGTGAGCTAATCAGGTCCAACTTTAGGTTTGGATAATGCAACGCAACTAACAACAACAACATGATGCACCTGATCCTGAAGCTTAACCAACAAAAAAAAATTCAGGCGACAAAAAATCCACAACGAGTGAGATATCAATAACAAACGTAACTGTGGACAGCATTTCAGATATTCAGAGTAAGCTAGCTAGCTGACTAGCAGGAATACCCCACTTGCTAACACAAATACGCTGATTTAAAGTACCTAGCTATCTGAAGAAGAGATTTCGTAGGCACGAATGTCAGAATCCTTTCCACGACTTCATCCACATTACTGAGAACGTATCCAGCTTTGCTATCAGTCGGAATACTTGACGAAGCAGCTACCTCCTCCATCTTCGACAAACAACTTGTTTGAGACCTAAAAGCGGAAACGGAAGTGAAGTCACGAGCTTTTCGATTCCAGAAAAAACAGACTCCGTTATGGGGCTCAATAGGGTCAGTTCCCATATTTATTTCAGACATTGATTTAGAAAATCTAGCATAAATTATCATAAACTGAAGAAATCCTGGAATGAACTCTTCCACCATATTAACCTAAAAATCCCCAGCCCACGCCCTCGTGTACGAGCGATTTAAACGACTTGGAATCGACTCAAGCTCAATATTAAAGATACACAATATGCCTCAGTATAGACCCATCCCATAATCAATTCCGGCAAAGCAGTGTTTTCACAACTAGAGATGATACTTTACTATGAAAGACCAGCTGAATTAACACTTTTTAGATAATAAAGGGCAATGTTCTTTATACTACTAATTTTACTGAGATTACTGAGATATATATCTCAGTAATCTCAGTAAAATTATGCATATTTCATCCACGTGGAGAGCACTGGTAGAAGTGCAAGAAAGAGATGTCAAAGAGATTATAAATACAGCTTTTTAAAAGTCATTTATTGTCATCTTCATCTAAAAGCTTCAAGCAAGTGTAATCAGATGCAAAAAGTTGTAAACATAAGCCTGATTCCAGAGGAATTTCCACAGTGTTGTTAAAACCCCCAAATTAAGACTCCTTAATAATGTCAACTTGTACCTTAGTAATATTCTCTTTAGTGGTTGATAATACAAAATCCAATGTACTTGCTTGGTATTTTAGTTCTATATACTCACAAGATATATTCTGATGTTGCTTTGGACACATATTAAATGCTTATTACTTAATGTTGCTGACAAGCTGTCTTTTATGAAAAACACAATAACATAGCAAATAATGATGATATGCAATCACACATTCACACAGTTAAATACCTGTTTACAGTTTTTTGGGGGTCAGGCTGTTGTGAATTAGCATTGGGCCAAAAAGACCTAAAGATGAGGCCTTAGCTCAGCAGACAGTTATGGTTGCTATGGCTCATGGTACCTTGGGCGTGTTAGGGTATGGTGTGTTTATGCTTTTTAACTAATTGAGAAAATAGATCACACTGTCAATAATAAACATTGTGAAGCAAGTAATTTTGGGAAAAAAAAAAGTCATTTGAGAAATTCAATTAGAAATATAAAAAGAAAGATGATTTCTATGGTATAACATGGTGCATAAGTTGAATTGCAAATGAAAAGGTATGTTTAATTCAAAACTGTACTAGTATTCTATAGTATCTAGAATTCTAGAAGTAGTATATGCACATGATTCATGGCTGTAAAGACAGTGGCTGATGTTTGGGTGGTTTTCAGCATGCAATCATAACAGCCACCCAGTCATACCAAAAGAAGTAAGGATTAAGTAAAAAGTAATTGCTACAGTCATTCAATTTACTGTTAAAAAGCTGACATTAGAAGGTCTAAATAACAGAGAGCTGAGGAGCTAGTTGTTGAATAATGTATGATGGACTAGTACTATGTTGGAAATTTGTATTTATTTATTTTTATGAGAATAATATATTATTAAAATAAACCCAATGAATTTCTGATGTCATGGAATGAACCAGTAAGGCATTGTAATGCATTACTTTCTATATTGGAAGGTCTTAAGCAACATGGAAAAAAACAGTAATTACTGTATATATACAGTACATATCTGATTACAAAAAGACACTAAGACACTGCTTATTTCTCTTAGCTATAATAAACAATTAATATGAAATGTCATGCTTTTGTTATCGCCAGCGATAATTATGACTTCTGAGAATTAAAGTTTCACTAAAAAAAATAGAACAATTTTAACAGTGAAACACAGTTCCCACCAGAATTATTAAAAAAGGCTGATGAAAATTCCCTGTATACATTTATCAACTGTTGCCTTTTCTTAGCAAATAAATACATACATTACTTTACTACATAAAAATAAATACATTTTACACTGGAAAGAACAACAATTATTAAATCTTCTCTTATATTGATTTGAGGACATAGAAGAAGGTATTTTTGACCATTTCTCAATGCAGAGTCTCCCCCAGGCCTGTTATTCCTGGGTCTTCTCTTGTCTCTTTTAAGCTTAACCCATAGGTTTTGAGCCGGATTTAGGAAAAGCAACTGAGGTGCACACAGCAAAAGCTAGATGAATTCATTCTATTAATTATTTTTATTATCTAATAAATTTTCTAAATATATCTAAATATATTATCTGTTAATGTAGAATCAGCATTTGATTAAATTTAGTGCATGTTTGACAAAAATAATCAAACCAAAAAGAACCTGTGTTAAGTGTGTAGTTTTAAAACTTACATTAATTTGTTTTATTATGATATTGATTATTGTACTAGAATTAGTTCAGTGGTTTTCCATGTGTCTCTGGGCTAATTTTAGTCAAACAGCACATTAACACTAGTATAGCAGCTGCCATCTTGCTCCACATGAAAGCTACCCATAATCCAATGCAGTAAAGGTCTAAGAGCTCTGGAGTAATTATAATGCGACTGATGTCTCATTTAAGCTGATTCCCTTTCATATCGACTTGCAATGTGAACACAAAAAGAACCCAGTCTCTTTTCTTTTGGGGGTGCTTTTAGACTGCTTTTAGAGGACTGGATTCAGTTCCATTACCTTGTTTTAAGTTGTCTTGCCACCTTGGTTAAATAAACAAATAAATAAATGTAAAAAAATTGTCACCAAAAAGGAAGCATCTGGCATGGTCACCCAAACGGCCTCTCCCCCACACAAATAGGTATAATCAAATAAACTGAATGAAACTATACTTAAAGTAAAATGTATGGCTTAATTTGATCCCACAGTGTTACAGCTTCACAAAGAAATTATAAAAGGACCAGTAAGTGGCCATTACAATTATTCTTTTTTTTTCTTTTTTCTTTTTTAAATCTTTGTCTGTTTATCTCTCTCAGGAGTCAGTCTTCACTTGCACTCAGATGTCTCTGGAATTGTACTTGATTTGTCTTGGACCTTGGTCATAGAGAGTCAGCTTGATACTTCCTGGAATCCATAACAAACATGTCCATGATGTCCAACCCAGTCCTAAACAGTTAGAAATTAGTAGAATATTTGTGGGATCATACTTCATTTACTTTTCCTCAAGTCACCATAATATTAAGGTCATAACTGATATTTTTAAAAACACTTGCAATCATCTTTAGCTAGGGTGCTAACAATTCCAGAGGACACTGTAATATCTTTGCTTGTCATAAAAGTCATCACAGACACATCACTCCCTGATCTTGCACAGAAATTGACACCAAAAACATGTAGTGCAAAGATGTCCAGCATTAAGAACACAACGTTAAATCCCAATATAATTCCACTCTAGACCAACGTCAGTCTTCGTTCAGTGCTAAACTTAGCTCATGTGAAAGTGCTCGGTTTTTCTGACACTGTTGATAAAGGCGATCTGCCCAATCAGCAAAGACAGATGAGAGAAACATAAGAAAAGTGAAACAGAGGGAGAGAGAGAAAGAACGTTGTTAGTAAATACATACTGATATGAAATTATCTGCATACATAAATAATTTTGACATCTCTGAATAAAAACAAACAGCTATAGGAAGTTAAATCGAGAGGAAAAGGAATTCTACATGTACTGTATTTAATGCCAAAACTGGAATACAACCCAGTTTGTATGTGATTTGTGTCCTGTACAACAGAAGATATTTTTGTCAAACTGTGACTACAACAGAATAAACAGTGATTTATAAAAGGAAGGATGTTGTTAAACGGCCTATATCCACATTTTTTATATAATTCACCCTGAAATCTATTTTTACACATCACATATATTATTACCTACTATAAAAATTTTTTTATATAAGATTACTGTTGCTCACCAGTTGTCCTTCCTTGGACCACTTTCATACTAATCACTAACCAGTGCATAGCTCTAAACAATGTGTTATTTATACGTGCAACTTAATGTTCATATATGGACAGTATGAACAGGTGACATTGGTATATTTTGAAACTTTATCAGAATTTGTTTCAAATACTTGAGGAAATATGGAATATGGACCCTATGTAACTTGATTCAGATGCACCACTTTATAATGAGGATTTGTAGACGGTACTGGGAATCATGGAACCATTTAATAAAGAATTTATGTTCCATAAACCTACAATTGATGAGCATGTTTGCTGGAAGACAATACCATTTGCAAATGCTACAACATTACTATCATCTAAGTCAAAGGTATTGACAAATGTAATGTTACATTAAAATAATAACTGGTTCACCACCTCAGCCAGACACTTCCTGTAGCTGTGGATTAGACCTGTACATTGTTCAGGAGGAATCTTAGCCCATGCCTCCTGGCAGAACTGCTTCAGCTCTATATTCTTTGGACACCTCATGACTCTCTTCACGTCATTCTATAGCATCTCTTTTGGGTTGAGGTCTGGGTCCAGGCGTTTTAGGAGTTTTACCTGACGTACATACATTCTCAGGTTAGCCAGTTCCAATGATGCCTTCACAATTTTGTCTGTCGCTCAGGGTTGTTCCTTTACCTCATTGATGAGAATTTGTTGTGCTCTTGGGGTCATTGACTGGATGCCCACTTCTTGTTACAGTAGCCACAGTGCCAAAGTGTCTCCATTTTGTAGATCTGGTAGACTGATGAATTTAATAAGTCTTTGAAATAATTTTTCAACCCTTTCCAGCTTTATGTAAATCAACATTTCATGATCGCACATCCTTGGAGAGCTTTTTTTTTTGGCCGAGCCATGGCTCATATAAGAGTATAAACTCTAAACGATTGAGTAGTCCACAATTCAACTTATTTTCTTTACAAGCCTCCAGTTATGATAACACCTGACTCTAATTAGGTCATTAACTCAAGTGTTCACACTTTTTCCACTAATAATATAAGTTGTTTATGGTTGTTCTCAATAAAGACAAATAAGTTATTATTTTAGGCACATTATTTGTCAATAGCCTTGACTTTGATGAAGATCAGATCACATTTTATGACAAATTAATGTAGAAAACCATGAAATTCCAAAGGTTTCACTTTTTTTTCCTTTCCACTATATATACACCATTTACATATGCATATATTCATGCATTTGTGACAACCTGCTAATGAGGGATTCCATTTTAATTTTGAATGCTAAGGTGACTTCTAATAAGTGAATCTTCATCCTGCTTGGATACTCCATTCAAGCTACTAAGTGCAGATTCATTAAGAGTGTAAATATCAAATAATCAGCTGCAACAGAGTAATCATAATGACACTACTAAAAACAGCTCTACAAGGGATCCTAGGACTTACTGCAAGTATAAATTCATGATGTAAAAGCACAGGTCAAAGCAGAGGAGGAAATGGGACATATGGTGGTAAAAGAAGCCTTTCTGGATTTTATTCAAGCTTCTTAACAATAACTTAAGGACATAAGGAAGAACTAAAAGACAAACAAAGAAATATGAGCATGTGGGGAGCTTACACAGTTGGAAGAAAGTTTATTATTTTACACAAAGCAAAATAACTCCAAGTTCTGTACAACAGATGGGATATCGGAGCTGATGCTCCATCCCCACTGAGGAAGGTGTGATGGAGGGAAGCAGCGACAGAAAGCAGGGAAAAGACAGAGAATGAGGTGCCACTCAGCCAGCGCCAGGGGCCACAGATGAGACTTATGATGAGAACAATTTATCTACAAGGATGAGATGGGGAGAAAGAAAATGTGAAGAAAGACAAAAAGGGATGCAGAGGAAAAGGCATGCAGCATGCAATGGTGAGCAAGAATGTCTATTTTCTAGGTCTGTGTTAGTGTAGCTTATTAATAATTATATACAGTCAACCTTACATAATTTAAATACATTAGACTTGCTGCATTCTCCAGAAACTAATACCTCCAATCATATTGTAGTGCATCCATACGTATATATGGCATGAAACTACATTTTCATTGGAATATTTTGAAATAGTAGGGTTGGCTGAATGTACGTTCATTATCTTGTTCCGTTTCAAAAGAGTATTGTCTTAAGACAATATTTAGAATAAATATTGATAAGATTACAATAAAAACTCTTCTGTTAACATGCTTTTTAAAAATCACTTTTTAAATGACGTTCTCAACATTTCTCTTTGCTCTACCCGCCTACATCAGTCCAGTGCTGCTCCCACAACCCCTTGAGCATGAATACTATACATTAAGGCTAAACCCATCACTCATGCCTGGTACTGAGAAGACTGCATCATCCATCAAAAGAGCTCAGTAGTGTATAACTTTAGTAACTGCTGAGCAAATGTAATAGCTGAATGGACACATTGATTTTTCTTCAGTGTTAGTGAAGACATTTTTCTTTAAGTCTGTCTAATGAGTGGGTAAAGGCATAAACTATTTATAAAACCTTTTACAAATGTATCGATGGTGGCCCTTCTAGGGAATATATCTGGAATATATCTAATATATTGGAATACCTGCAATTATAAGTAACGTTTTTCAAACTGAATTTCTGTATTTTCAGTGCATATTCCAAATACTTCTTCCATTACATCCTAGTCCTGACTACAATCAAACATGCACATTTGGATGAGGAACTTAACTGAGCTATGTTAGTGGGAGACCAGTCCAAGGAATTAAATAAGTCAAAAAAGAGTAAGTGTACACACACACACACACACACACAGTGATATTTACATGGAGGTCATGTCGTTTAGGGCGTGGTCCAGCTCCTCACTGATGGCTTTGTACTTGAGTTTCTGAGCATACAACTCATCTACAGTAGCCAATCAGGACACAGAGCAGAAGCGGGGTGGAAACCATAACATGGAAATGCAGGGAAAAGATATAGAGAAAATGAGTGGGAAAGGAAAAGCATAAACAGAATCAGAAGTGATTAACAGAAACAGAGAAAGGAAAAACTTGAAATAGAAATGAATAAAAGAGAAAAATGTATCTTTGTCCAAAACATTATGGAAGGCACTGTATGTGGGAAAGGACATACCCTCAAGATCATCAATGGTCTTCTCAAGCTTGGCAACTGATCTCTCAGCAAACTCAGCACGGGTCTCAGCCTGCGCCACACAGAGACAGGAGTTCACACATATGCAATACAAGTGGTGAATTGGCCTATATTTACTCTTAACGTGCTTGGCAATCAGCAGATTTATTTTATTATCCATGTTGCAATTTTTGGGCAGAAATAAAGTAAGCCAGCTAAGTACGTGCAAACTGTTCTACATCTTGTTGTAATACCTTGGGGGGAAAAAAAGATCTGCTCTGAAAGATCTGAAAATATTTCAAAGATAACTAGGCAATGAGTAAACACACCTCCTTCAGCTTGTCTGTCAGGACCTTGATCTCCTCCTCATACTTGTCCTCCTTCTGGGAGTACTGTGGACATAAACAGAGAAAGGGAGTCAGTGGACGGTCTATGGAGGTACGCTGCAGCACACAAACACACACTCGCAACATCTGCAAACACTCTATAACACATTCAAACATCATAAACACACATCGCCTTACCTTCTCAGCCTGGGCCTCCAGAGACTTCATAAGGTTGGTCACTGTCTTCAGCTCCTCCTCCAGCTCAGAGCACTTACTGTGGAAGATCAATGGAGTATGAAAGGAGAGAAGAAGAGCAATAGGTTGAAAAACAAACTAACAAACAAACAAAAAGCCATCTGCAAAGCCATCATGAGCAACAGACCTTAATCTAGCTTCTGCCTTCAAAGACAAAAAAATAATCTGATCTTACAGCAGGTCATACTGTGTTCTGTGCTTTAATAAATAATTGAGGTGGTTTAAGTGGGTGGAGAGAAGCTCTATGAATATTGATTTCTGGTGATTATTAGCAAAGTTGGCCTCATTGCTCCAATTCTAAACCAACGCTGATCTCCCAAGCATATCTCAGTTATACATACACACATCTGCTTCAGATATGTGTAAAAAAGTTATTACTAAAACATATTCCTTAAATATTGTTGCTTTTTTTAATACAGTGTTTACCCTTTTGCCCTGATTATACATTTCATAATGAATGCATCAATAAAAATGACTCAAAATACAATTTCATTAATGTCCAGTAAATATATATTGTTTTTCTCCTACAAAATTTGTTTCCGAGATGAGTGCAGGTTCTGAGTTTTATTGTTTTTTATTGAAATGTTTGTGCCCTGAGTCTTACCCCTCATTGAGCTCAGCACGCTCCTCTGTACGCTCCAGCTCACCCTCAACAATCACCAGCTTACGTGCGACCTGTTCACAGACATACAGCAGTGAGTGAGTGGCGTCATAGATACAATTAAATAAGGTGTAAAGGGAGTCAGGTTTAATATGAGCAGAAGTAAAAAAGAACACACCTCCTCATACTTGCGGTCAGCCTCCTCAGCAATGTGCTTGGCCTCTTTCAGCTGGATCTCCTGCAGCTCCATCTTCTCCTCATCCTTGAGGGCCCTGTTCTCAATGACCTTCATGCCTCTGAGATACAGATAAACACACACGAATGTCAAGTCCTTTATTCATCCCATGGGCTGTGTAACTCACCAGCCTTTCTGAGAGGCATGTGGTACCAAACTTTACTGAACACTGACCTCTCGCTCTCATCAGCAGCCTTCTCAGCCTCCTCCAACTTCTGCAGGGCAGTGGCCAGACGCTCCTGGGCACGATCCAACTCCTCCTCAACCAGCTGGATACGTCTGTTCAGGGAAGCCACATCACCCTCAGCCTAGAGGCAGAACATCCAGAATCAGATGAACTGTTCAAACTTTCAAACACAAACAAATGCAGATGTACCTCGAGAGGTCACCAGGGAAAACTAATGACTTTTAAGACATAATGTGTCAGACTGTGGGGTTGCAGGTGTATTCCACAGGCTTCCAGCAGTAGGAATGTAACATGTAGGCTGAATGAATCAGAATACTACAATAAACGTCTGTTAACAGCCACCGGAACTGGTATTCTCGCGTTTTCTCGACGCTAACACACAGCACGACCAGTCCACTAATGGACTTAACGACATTAGCTCGAGCTTAACCGATTCTCGTGCAGTCCGCTCGGCGATGAGCTGCTCTTGCAGTCTGACGGTCTTGTTTTCGGCGTCGTCCGTTAGCTCTTGTAGAGATTTTATCTTCTTTTTGACAGCTTCGAGATACGCCACCCCAGCCATCCCCAAACGCGGTGTAACTCGCGAATTCGCGAATATTCGGCGGGCGGCTCGATAACCCACGCCTCGTCGGAGGATGCCGCCGCAGATGAGCGATACCGGAAGTTATTGTTTCTCGCTGGAATTCCGAGAGCTCGTGCGGACGAACCGCTAACCAATGCGATTTTCTGGGCATTTATCTGAATACTGTTTTTTTTTCACTAATGCTCTTTAGCCCAAATATGTATTATATGGATTGTTTTCGACGGAATAAACTGATATAAATAATTTGGGTTTTTATTACTACATTTGCTAGGGTCAATTTAAATACAATGTCACAGGATTCACTATAGCTACTAGGACAGCATCGTGATTACTTCATATTACTCTATACTCTTCTCATTTAAAATATATGAAAATATTTTATGATTTGTTGCAGGTGTCCAGACGAAATTAAACGGCTCTATTTCTAAGTTCTGAGTTTCTCGTGCCATCTAGCGTTCACTCCTGAATTTGTTTTTTATTGTAGTTGAACCTAAATGTGGCTGAAACTGCATAAAGCATGTTTATCTGACTCCAATTCGTCTGCGTGGTCAGACTGCAACTAGAGTTAAACTAGATTAAATACTGAGGGTATGAGCAGTCAGTGGACGTTTCTGGGACCTCCTGGGTTGTGCATTTCTGTGCTGAACAATGCGCTGAAGTCGTTTAAAGCAGGTTACTTTATCCACAGAAAGAGAAATGAAATTCAACACGTGCACACATTTAAAGCCCACTGCTTATAGGGGCCACAGTTGACCCCACGAATACATGATACCTTATAAAGCACTGGGCTATATTTAACTCTAACAGAACTGCACATATAAGCAGGATAGTTTTTCCTGTTGCATCTTGCTATCAATACACAAATGTGGGCCTGCTGACTATCAGTTAAACCTGGTCTCAGAAATAAATCAGTGGACTGTTTCATTATTGCTTTTGGAGAAAATTAGTAAGTAAGTAGAGACAGACAGATAGATAGAAAAACAATAAAGAATAAATAATTATAATACAGAGGTTATTTTACTAAGTGCATTCTGGGACAGTCTGAAATTGATTTTAAAATGAATGAATAAATAAATAAATAAATAAATAAATAAATAAATAGATGTATCATGTCAGATGTATTTGTTGGTGTTGATTTTTCTCTGGAAAAAATATAATGGGCTGTATCAGTCATTCTGGGACAGCCTGAAATATGCTTTGAAATAAATGAATGAATGAATAAATAAAAAAATAAATAAATAAATAAATAAATAAATAAATAAATATGTGTATCATGTTAGATGTATTTGTTGGTGTTGATTTTTCTCTGGAAATAGGGACAGCCTGAAATATGCTTTGGAAATGAATGAATGAATTAATTAATGAATGGGTGAATGAATGAATGAATGAATGAATGAATGAATGAATGAATAACTGTATTATGTCAGATGTATTTGTTGTCATTCTGGGACAGGCTAAAATGTACTTTCAGAATGAATGACTGAATGAACAAACAAACAAATAAACAAACAAATACATAAATCTGAAGAAAAAAAATAAGTCTTCTAACATACATAATTTGTTAGGTATGTGTGGTGGTGTTGGGGGTCTGGTCTCCATGTTAAATGAGTTGATCGTGTGCACAAATACCCTCACTTACATCTGTGGCTTTCTTCTCAGCCAATTCCAGTTTCTCCTGAGCATCCTTCAGAGCCTCGGAATATTTGTCCAACTCATCCTCAGTTGCCTTCAGTTTCTTCTGCAGTGCGACCAGGTCGTCCTCCAACTGAGGGGCGATTCACAGAGGAGCATAAACAGACAGAAAACACATGGGGCAGAAATGTTGAAGGTGAGGACAGGGTGGAGACATTCACATATTCCCATTATTTCATTATTCTCAGTGTCAGTTTTGAATTCAATTCATTTCATTAAAGTCGGACATGACATCACACATCCTATGACGAATGAACGCGTTGTGTGAGCTAACATTAGCCCTCGGACGCGTTACAGTGGAACAGCAAACTCTGCAGTAACTCTGTCAGCCATTAAACTCAGCCAGGACTGGCGAGGTGCCAAGTTCTCCTGAACTACAGAATAGTTCCTCTACAATCGAGTACATCCAAAAGTTAGACTAAAACTAAGCTGTTATAGACTAGACGCGATTTTTATAACCACATGCTCATTAACATAAGCGTAAGTCACACGTCTCCAAAAGCAAGAGCTGCTGGAGCTAATGTGTGAGAAGCTCCGAATGATGCCGACCTGCTTGCTTCTGTCCTCCGCTGCCTTCTTGTCTCCTTCTGCCTGCTCTGCTCTGTCCAAGGCGTTCTCCTTGTCGAGCTTGAGCATCTGCATCTTCTTCTTAATGGCATCCATGGCTGGTTCTGGTTCAGGCGAGCGCTCTGAATGACAGTAGTTGGAGAGAGGTCAGGAGGGTGTGTGTGCCGAGCTGAACGCTGAGCTGGAGTGCGAGCCCACTCACGGTCGGGAGCTGTCAAATATGTGCCTTCCCACAAGGCTACCAACTTCCCGCAGGACTCCCAATACTTTTTTGGGCACGGTCACTGCGTGTTCCCCTTTTTTTTAAAAGCGCCGCAAGGCCATTCGCCGCTTCGAGACATTTGACCGATCATATGGCTATATATGGGATGGACGGGCCAAGACGCACCCCCCTCAGCCCAAGACGTCCTGCTCCTATTTCTACCCCCACCCCAACCCACTGCACCAATGAAGGTGGATGTGGGCTGAAGAAGGAGAAATTCCTAAATGTACATGTGCACGATTTGTAATCGTTTATCGTAGTTTATTATTTAGCATATGATTTACATATAATAACTACACTGACAAACCTGTGGGGCAATCACGCGTCTCAGTGTTAAATTATGCAGCAAAGGGTTTTTATAGCCTTTCTGACAGCTTTGTCTAAAATAGCATTTTATGTCAAATTAATGTGATTAGAATAATCGTCCATATCTGTTTATTTACCTCTTTATATGTGTGGAGTTTTTTAATAAACGTTAGTGGGTGTTATTCCAGAGTTAATAACATGTCATTGTGATTGGCTCCTGCCAGTGAGCGGTTATAACGCACGCGCTAACCCGGGCAGCTGTGAGACAGAGGAGCTTTAGCAGAAAAGGCTGTAAGTTAGGCCCTTGGGCTTTGTTCACAATCTGAAACGCATTAGACGCGCTGTTTCTCCGCAGCCCTGTGTCACCACTCTCGTCGGGTTTGCACCAGGCTTCATTAACGGCTTAACTCCAACAGGAAGCCGGTCACGGAATGTGGCTCGTCTGGCCGCCTGGATCCCACAGAGTACTGTCCCGTTTGGTCAGTCTTAATTACCCCCACAACCCCCATCCCAGCCCGGCCCGACCCGACTGCCCTCTACAAACTACAAAAGCTGCTAATTACACACGGAACCCAGCTGCACACAGACAATTACCGCGGAGAACCTGTTCTATCAGGAACCTGTTCTCGCCTCACTGTGGAATATCTAGTAAAACAACAGCTGCGGCAACCGCTTTGGTGAAACGTGGGGTTTCAGTCTTTCCTCCTTGTGGCTTATGTTCGATCAGGGTCTTACATTACGTGGCGGAGTTATTTTTGGACGTTCCTCCTCAGAGCAACACCTGTCTCTCTCTCTCTCTCTGAGTTGTGTTCACAATGACACACAGTAACTGATAAAGCAGCAGTGTCCAAAGTGGGTCCCGGGCCGGTGTCCCGCACAGTTCGGTAGGTCCCTTCCTCAAACACACTCCCGCAACCTGGCAATGTGAGTTCTGCCCGTTGTGTTTGATCAGGGAAATCACCAAACTGCGCTGGAAATCGGCCTCCAGGACCGGAGCTGGACACCCCTGTGATAGTTTGGAGGCTTGTCTGCAGCTTTAGATCTGAATGGAGATAATCCATGACGCGCAGCGTGCAAAGTCCTAACAAGAACTCCTGCAGACCTTGGAGAAGCGCCTGACCTCGCTCTTTATGTCCGGCACTTTGATCTAATAAACCCTGTTAGGCCGAGATCCGATTTCCCCAAACGCTACAGATCTCTAATCATCATTGTCCGCGTACCGCAGGGTGATGTGGACAAATTTAGCAAATTCACAACACGTGCGCGCGCCGTGTTTCGGCGGGTGTAGAGCGGGTCGCCATTGTTGACATGCGGATTAAAAGTTGGAGCAGCAGTAGGTGACTCAGCCTCTTGTTAAATTGGAGTGTGTGTGGTGTTTGAAAAGAGAATTTAGAGAGTGCGTCTTGAAATTCACATTTACGTGCGCAGCCGAAATGTTCTTATGCGATCGCGCGCAGTTGTTTACCACACTGACCACGTTCAACACTCAGTTACAGGAAGGTTGTGTAGTGAGTTTTATAGTATTTCCTTTCCAAAACGAACATTACAAACTCTGTAATGGCATTATATTCTTGAACACATGACAGAGAAGTGAATCCAGTTAAATACTCCAATGTTAAGTGCATGTAACTGACATAAGTAATGTTGACTGAACTGTATGAGTTGCGCTAGTTTATTACACCTTTATTTCTTTATTACATCTATTTATTACACATGTCCTGAAATAGGTCAGGTCGCAGGTCATTGGCTCGCTAAATTGAACAACTACAGCTCTCTGGGAAACATTACTAACAGAGATCTCTGCAATTTTAAAAAGATGTCATCCCCAGGATGCCCGAATTAGCACCCCCACCACACCCCATCCCACCTCCCTGCTCGGCCTGATATAGCTAGAGAGTTCAGTGCTGAGTCAGGCATGCCAGCTTGGCCTCTGCCAAAAAGAGAATCTTAAAGAGACAGCGTCCCCGGTTGCTGAGGCTCCAATAGGCAGAAGCTGCCTTTTACAGCTCATTTCGGGCCGTTTCTCCAACACAGCTTTTGCCCACCGGCCTTAACTTCCAGGAAGTAATAGTCTAGATCCACGCTTCCCAGTTCTTTTCCTGGACGACAAAGATGCTGCACATATTTTGTTGGCGCTCAACCAACATTAGCAACCCCAAACGTTTGTCAATACAATTTTACATGGCTCCAAACTTTTGCCCAGTACAATTTATCAGTGCTTTACTGACTTTATTAACTATTATCATTCATTAGCTGTGAATGCTGAAATATGACTGACATTCCTCAATGGTTATGTTTCTGATACACAAAGGATGGAGCTTCTCAGGATTTTGGGGCTGGTTTTACAGTCAAACCCCATTAGCTTGCCCTTTTGGCCTGGGCTCTAAATTTGGCGAGCCATAGTATTCAGGGTAAATACATGGAAGGAAATCTGTCCTGCAGCCTCTCATGGCGAGAGGCACATTGGTGAGGTAATGAGGTTTGATTGTAGTTAATTTACTTTATAAAATTCAAGGTTGGGTTTAGCTGCATTTATTGTGTTTCTGAAGAAAACCAGGAAATGCACAGAAATGAATGTTTTCCCTTAAATCTTGTACCATTATTAAAACAAGCACTAATTGTGGTCCATCACAGTTATTTATTTATTATATACAGTTAAGGCCAAAATTATTAGCCCCCCAGGAATTATGGAAAATTTTTCTAAACTTCTTCCCAGTGTTTGCAGCAGTGATTAAACTTGATATAAACAATTACCAGTGCTATTTAGTAGCTTTACGTTCATTTTGTAATATAAAATTAAGCTTGCTTAATTTAAAAAATAGTAAAAGAAAAATCGGGGTGGTCAAAAATATTAACCCCATGTGAATGTTTGCTTTCAAAACACACCCACAGTAATTAACCAATCAGCTTAAAACCACACCTGCAGTCAATTGACTAATTAACAACACCTGCAGTCAATAGGCTTCCTAACAACATTCAATCAACATAAAAAGACTCCAAGGAGCAGGGCACTTGAACACATGAGAGGGAGGACTGTTACTCACCATGTCAAAAACAAAGGAAATCAGTCTGGAGCTCAGAAAGAAGATAGTAGGGTCATGATAAGGGGGAAGGCTTCACCACCATTTCAAAGTGATTCACAGTCTCCAGAACTGCTGTACATTGCTTCATTGCCAAGTACAAGGAGTAAATTCTGTAAAAAAACAAATTCTGTAAAAAACAAACCTGGCCGTGGCCGTAAGCACAAGATATTAAAAACTCTGGTGTTGAAAAGTAGTCAGAGATGTCAGCAAGGAGCCCCAGACATCTGCCAAGATGCTTGTTGCGGACTTGGCCCCTTCTGGAGTTGATGTTTCAAGGACCACAGTTGTGAGGGCTCTTCATCGTGGTGGGCTTTAGGGCCATTGTCCCAGAAGAACCCTTTACTCAAAGAGCAGCACATGACAGCCTTACTGAGGTTTGCCCGTGAACATAAGATATATGTGCTTTGCTCTGATGAGACTAAACTGGAACTGTTGGAAGGTAAACCATCGGCCCAGTCTGAGGTTAAAATTAAGACCAAAAAGTTCTATCTTGGTCTCATCAGACCAGAGAATCTTATTTCTCACTATCTTGGATTCCTTCAGGTGGTTATTTTAAGCAAACTCCATGCTGGCTTTCATGTGTCTTGAATAAAGCCCTGACTGGTGGAGGGCTGCACTGATGGTTGACTTAACAGAACTTTCTCCCATATCCCAACTGCATCTCTGGAGCTCAGCCACAGCAATCTTTGGGTTCTTCTTTACCTCTCTCACCAAGGCTCTTCTCTCCAGATAGCTCAGTTTGGCCGGAAGGCCAGCTCTAGGAAGGGTTCTGGTCGTCCCAAACAGATTCCATTTAAGGATTATGGAGGCCACTGTGCTTTTAGGAACCTTAAGTGCAGCAGATTTTTTCAACAATTCTGTTTTTCTGTCAATATGGGGTGATGTGTGTAATGAGGAAAAAAATGCACACAAATGATGAAATGGCTGCAATATAACAAAGTGAAAAATTTAAGGGGGTCTGAATACTTTTCGTACTCACTGTATATACATACACGTATATACACACATACATACATACACACACACATTATATATATATATATACACACACACACACACACACATACACACACACATATATATAATAAATTCCTGTACACACCCCACAGCAATTAATGTTTTCAGTTAAATGATTTTCAGTTCAGAAGGTGCAGTATCAGCATTATTTACATAACATCAAAGTGTACTACTGTAATTCTTGCACATTTTTTTCTTTACAATTTTGCCTGCAAAGTTGACAACCTGCCATTTTCCCCATCATTGGCTTTTAATGTAAAATGCTGTGGTTGTGGCACTGAAGTGACTTCTCCATTATGGAAAGATTAAATCAATATTTATAGAAGGCATTTAAAGAGAAAACACTGACAGTATAACACCATAAACACTGCACGGTGTTGAAGGTCTAATGAGGAACAATGAGAAACATCTTATTTTAAAATCCTTTATTTGCAGTGAATAGTTGCTCCTGTAATCAGATAAATAGAACTTTGTAGAACTTTATCTGGGTACTCCCGAATCTATGCCACTTTGGTTTAAAAAAGAAAAAAGAAAAGAAATGAAAAAAAGAAAAATGAAGGTTCCCCCACATATTCAATAAAAATATGTCAATGTATCTGGAGCCATGTAACAGATTGCTATTCACATTTTTTCTTTAGACTTTAATCTTATTTCCCTGGTAGCATTTAGCCCTTTACGCTACTCCAGTTCAAGCTTTCAAACTACAACAGAACCTGCAGAATTAGTGTTGCATGATTGTGTTGCATGTTCCTGATTGCCCATCAGACAGATGGTCACTCAGTTAGCTTCACATTAGACTTAAATACAAAAGACCCTAAGATTTGACAGATTTCATAGAGTGTGCTCAATGAATACCGTGTAAAACTGCCGATTTAATGTACATATGCAATATACATAACAATTTACATGTGAATGCTATATAGCTTCATTGTGTATTTTTGTCCATTCAAACATATAATAATCTCAGTAGGAACAAGCAAACCTCCAACAAAACTGTCCTACTGAGTTCTTACAAACCTATTTCAGTGAAGAATGTCTCCGTTTAGTGACCATTCCATTGCTCTGTGGACAATGACAACTAAGGCACTAAAGCTAAATAAAGAAAAAAAAGCAGTGTTTGAGCTACAGAAGTGAGTAATACATCACTGAGTTACATGACAGCTGTCTAGGTCTTGGAGTAGAAGGAGCCTGTGAAACAGAAACATGAGGCAGAGGCTGTATCACTACCAGTCTGCATTTAGAATAAAAGTATGGCTGGTTTAAGAGTAGAGCATACTCTCAGCACAATCAGGATTACTTTGACCACTGACACTTTGACTCGAGCAGTATCTCTTTGTTGAGCTTTTGGGGACTCACAGCACTGCAAAGCTTTGAGTATTCCTGACTCAAATGTACCTACAACAGGTAATGCTTGAAACCGTGCAGTGTAATGCCAGGATTGGGATTAAGAAACACTGGTCTTGAGTCATATACATTCAACATTTCTGTTTCTGCATTTATTTTCAGTTTGCAATCTACATGTGGATGTTCTGTTAAAGGCATGATTTCATTATAAAACAACTAAAGGATGGAGGCACAGTTTATCTACAGCTATTAACATTTGAAATACATTTCCTGTGTCAATTAATTGAAGAGGTGATTTTCAACAGTGGAATAGACAGAAATGAGAAGAGAGGCTGAAGACAATTGAGTACCACACAGGTGGATAAGCCACCTCATTGCGGGATAGTTTTTAACACTTATATATTTATTTGTTAAAAACAGGTTAAGGATAAGAAAAGGTACCTCAGCTTCATACATTTACAAAGCCTTAACATTCACAGCGGTCAACACGAAGGCTACAATCAAACTAGAAGATTTCCATTCAAGGGATTTAGCACCCAATCTTGAAGAGTTTATGCTTTTTGGACTGAAACAAAACAGTCCAGGACAAGACTCCAGGCTGATCCCAAGTGTTTGATGCAATCAGTATAATGAGCCTCAGAAGAAGCATGGATGCATTTCTCATGCCATTTTTAAATCATTGACAGTTAAAGGTATAGAGAGCAATGTTTAACTTGCAGGTTGTGCATGGATGGCCAGCTAACAGTCTTCTGGCTAGCACTGCGGCTTAAGCTGCCTCATTTGTCACTGTAACTATGGCAACCTTCAAAGCCATTTTCTTAGTTCAAGAGTATTATGTACATTAATATGTTTAATGAAAAATTGTACAGTGTACATTGCATCAAAACACCAACTCTATCCCCTTGTGTCTGAGGGTCACATTCAGTTCTTTACCTGATTCTAGTCAAAAATGACAGTGTGCCAATAACAATCCTTCATTACTGCTCAAGGACCGGTTAGGACACTGAATTCATATAGCCCTTGTTGTTAGGTCTGTGTGGATGGGTTTGTTTAAAAGAACAAAGAATTTTTAACCTTCACTGCTGCACCCTTTCTGAGTCTGAGGTTAAAATTAAGACCAAAAAGTTCTATCTTGGTCTCATCAGACCAGAGAATCTTATTTCTCACTATCTT
>JBBIGC010000039.1:7467285-7495452 GCA_037576955.1 Lepidarchus adonis
CAAACTGGACTCATTGCTATTCTTAGTTTATTCATTTATTCCCTGTTTTTGCTCTCTGGTGTCGACCAGAGGAGGATGGGTTCCCCTTCTGAGCTTTGGTTCCTCCTAAGGTTTCATCCTACAGTTTATGGAGTTTTACCTTACCCCTGTTGCCTTTGGCTTGCTCAGTAGGGGCTCGGTCCTGGATTCTGTAAATTCTTTAAAGCTGCTTTGTGACAATGTCAGTTTGATAGTACAATGGAATGTGTATCGTCTTATATTCATGGTTTTCATAGTTTGTGGGTGATTTCTTAAGAATTCCTTCAAACAAATGCTTTTAAGATAATATAAAAGTGAAAAGATTTAATATTTTATTTTCCAGAGAATTTCTAGAAAAAAAACAGGGACCCACATATTTGAAATAAAAATTGTTCTGTTATTGTTAAGGATAATGATTTCTGTGTTCTGACCTATTGCAGCTTGAAGAGATTGTTGAAAAGGTCCAGAAGCCTATAGAGGCCTTATTCAAAAGGACTATGGAGGTGAGCCTTTAACATTATTAAATAATAGACTCTCCAACTTTAATTTGTGTGTAAGTCTGCTACTATTGAACTAACCCTAACCCTAACCCTAACTGGCTTAATAAAATACAACTATTTTTAATAGATACAAATTAGATTGAATTAAAATGTGGCCATCAGTGGTGAATAATAGTAATAATAGTAATAATAATAATAATAAGAAGAAGAAGACGAAGAAGATGAAGAAGAAGATAAAAATGATGATCATGATGAATAATACAGGAAGTACAGAACATAATGTGAATTGTATTGTTAATTCTTTATGAAACTGCAGCAGCATCGAATGCACAGAATCCCATTATTCCAACTGCAATTTTGAATGTTGGGAATATGGGGGGAGGGTCACAAGGGCATTAATCAAATTTCATTATTGAATTATGCCATAAAATAAACATTTAAATTCTTTAAATAATCATTTTTGTCAATGACATGTATGAGGAAGTAACCTTTTAAATTAAATTAAATAAATAAATATTATTTATGAAACCATACTTTTAAACAATAGGTTCCACTAATCGCACAGATGGTGTGAGATCAAAGGCCATGGGGTGGGCAAATATGGTAAAAGAGAAAGAGAGAGAAACTGAAAGAGATGACTTCCTGTGGTCATAACCACAAAGGGCAAAATACTCAGATCAGAGTGCATAGCTTAATCTACTCACCCCCACTAATTCTCCTTCCTGGGCTACTATGACACACATGCACACACACATTTACATTTATTTGTTGACACATCTGTCGAAAGCAACTGTATAGGAACAATGAAGCATTAATTCAGACATGAAGACACTGATGTGAGAGCCACAAAGAAGTACAACACTTTCCTCTTATAAAGTGCAAGTGATACACAGACACACACATACACTTATGTTTTTCTTGCTATTAGTTTAAGAAGTGTTATGAGCAGAGGATTAAAGAGGCAGAAGAGGCTACACAAGCAGTGGAGAAAAGAAGCAATGCCACCTCTACTCCTCTGAGGCAGACAGAAAAGGTGTGTGATTTTTTTTTGGCCAAGGTTATTTATTTACATGTGTGTGGGTTATGTTTATCATTTTAAAAATGTTTAGTCTTAAATATTTATCTTAATTTCAGTCTTTCCAGCTGTAACGATGCTAATGGAGCTGAATACGTTTTGCAGCCATTTCTGCAGGGATTTTAGGTGTATTTTATTTTGCCTGTGTTTAGAAGACTTCTGTAAAGAAGGAACAGAAAGTGCCGTATAGACAGACTGAGGTGTTTCAGGTTGACTAGGCCTCATTACTTAAAGAGAACTGAGCTATTGTGTTTCACAGGGAAATGTAGTACTTATACATGTATAGCACAACCAAATGCAGCAGTACATAGCTCAAGAAAAAATGCAACAGAACCATCTTGACTACTGAATGATGAATAATCAGCCATGTAAATTTGTAATTCACTTGAATATGCTTTTTTAAATGGACTTTAGGTGCTTAGCAGAGCACGGTTGTGCAAACAGGCAGCCAGACTAGCAGGTATGCACCTTCTCATATACCCTCATGAAAGCTTCATATTTCATACTGTATGTCACTACATACTGGTTACCAGCTGATTTATTCAAGGAAATTTTGCTCACAAGTAATCTGCCTGGAGAATGTTCTCCGACAGTAATGTACCACCTATAGTTCATGGTGTTGCACTTGCTGTCTATATTTAATGCACTAGACTTGTATGCTTGATCGTTCATGAAGCTTGGATGTTGCTTTGGACAAAAGCATCAGCCAAATAAAAAAATGTAAATGAAAATGTAACTTGTAAACCGCTCTACACAGCAAAATAGTTCTGTAATAAAGTTACTTAAAGAGTTGGGGATTTGAAGCTTAAATGCTATTTTATTTTTGTTGATACAGAAAAGCAATACATGTGGCAAATTGAACAGCTTCAGAACATGCGTCAGGACTGGGAAAACACATACAGGAGTACATGTGAGGTACAACACAAAAACAATGAAGTTGCATAAATAATTGATTTTTTTAGAACATATTATAAAAATGCACAAAAAAGTGCTAAAGTGCTATTTCAGGCACTGTATTGATGATTCTTCTCCAGAAACATTACATTAAACTCATATTTGTTCCATGTTATATATACATGTATTTGTATGTTCCAGGTATTTCAGCAACAAGAGTCAGACCGAATTAATATCCTACGCTGTGCATTGTGGGATCATTGTAACCAGCTATCCATGCAGTGTATAAGGGACGATGAGGTCAGAGGTCATATTATGATTTATACACCTTTACTCTCAGACAATAAGCTAAATGCCTAAAATTGCTTGAAAGTGATACTTTTCCCTCATAGTGCTACGAGGAAGTGAGGAGGATTCTGGAAAACTGTGACATCACTGTGGATAACAACTGTTTCATTCAGATGAAAAAGACAGGCTGCAGCCCACCAAGTAAAATACACTCATCACCATCAAATTAAATGACTAATAACTTTCAAAGCATTTTTTCAGGTTTCTTCAAATCTCAGTTTTTCTCTCAGTTAGAGATTGACATAATAACTATGTACATAAATAGCTTAATATAATAGAACCATGTATAAAATACAGATGTACTGAAATAACAGCTAGGAGAAACAATAAAAATACTGAAAATGTAAATGACACTGCATATAACTGATATAGCAAGAACAATTTGGTAAACTAGTCTAATAAGTAAATGTGTTGTGCTTCGTTTTCAACTTGTTTGTGTATCTGGTCAATTTCACTAAAGCAAGTGTGCCAAACACCCATCCTGAAGTTATACCACCCTGGAATGTAGTTCCAACCCTGATTTAACGCACCACAGCCAGGTAATAAAAGCTCATGGGTGCATGAGTACAAAAGCCAGGTGTGTTGGATCTGAACTCTCCAGCATGGTAGATCTCCAAGACTGGAATTGGGCCCTTCTGGTCTAATGCAAAAGTTAACAATGGAGGCATTACTTCTTAAAGGAGGCATCTACCTAAGAGATAATGTATTGTAAGACGGCCATTATGGGAAAATAATGGCTGTATCACAATACATTATCCTACTTATTATAAAGATCCATACCAAAACAAGAAAATAAACTTTTTCAAAATATTTATATTTATCAATTCTTTTGCTGTTTCATGGCCTGTACTAAGAAAATATAGTTTTGTGGCTTGCGATGAGAAAAAATAGTTCTTCAGAGTGTTTAGGTCATCTCTCAGCAACATGCCTTTTGTCTTTTTCTTCACCAAAACTTTCCTGGTCTTTAAACTGGGCCTGCGCCCAGCACTCCAACGTCCCATATCACTGCACAAATTTTTTTTTTTAAAGTCTTGCTTCCTGAAAAGTTTTTGCTGATTGTGTCGGGTACCTACTGGGTATGCAAAAATATAGTTTTGGTTTTACTGTGTCATGTAGGAACTCTGAGAAATGGACATTTATATGTTTACTGACAATAACGTATTTAGTCACGTTTACATTTTGCATAAACTATTAAATTCAACAGAACTAAAAGTGTTTTGCTCTTGATTTTCTTTTGTATTCAGTGTCGCATTGCAGTGTGCACAACAGTGGTCCATTCCAGTTGCCCTGGTATCATTTCTTCATCGTAGCAAAGTCCTGATGCGTTATTAATTTACATAAGTAACAGCAATGCTATTGTTACCTTTCCCATATTTGTTTTATGACCATGATCGGAAGCTTAGAGCAATGGCTACTTCAGCTTTAGGGTTTTATTTCTGTTCCACTTTGTCACTTGGCGCTAGCATTGTGCTAACAACATAATCAAATGATCACTACATGCTCCATTGCTCCCAATGAAACATGCCTCCCACTACAATCCACTAGCTTTAACTGTGTCTATACCGTGCTACATACAACGTAATACATTCTCTCAGCACATGCAGATTTTCTCTAAATTGCATAAACGTATCTTCATGTAGAACTCACACTTTATACTGCACATATAAGAACCGCTTAATATCCCTTAAGAATCCTCAGATATCATGAAAGAAATGAGTAATTATGTGCATTTTATAACTGTCTTCAGAAATCAGAAGTTTG
The DNA here is from genome assembly GCA_037576955.1 of Lepidarchus adonis. Classification (NCBI taxonomy): domain Eukaryota; kingdom Metazoa; phylum Chordata; class Actinopteri; order Characiformes; family Lepidarchidae; genus Lepidarchus; species Lepidarchus adonis. Next base: position 7,471,882 of record JBBIGC010000039.1, read on the forward strand.
TTTTAAGCCTTTACATACCTTTTAGGGAATAAATTCTGTTAAAACATGGAGGTATAAAGTGAAAGCTTGCAGACGGGGGGTGTTTACTCACGTTGACCGGTTGCTGGTACTGTCATCCAATTGCTACGAAATAAGTGCAGGAAAGAGACGCACAGAGTTATGGTTGTCACAAAATAATCCATGCTCTGTTCCGTTTTTCTTAAAGCCAAACACAGACTTTAGATTTAAATGTGGATGGGGCGTCTCAGCCAAGCTTTTTGTGTATCTAACTTTTGCAGTTTCAAAATTTAGAGCATAACACAAGCTGTTGAAACGGCTTCTTCAGCTCTGACAGAAATCTCCTGTGAGTGCATGAGTGTGAGTAAATGAGTAAAAGTAAATATGAGTGAGTGAGAGTGAATGTGAGAGAGTGAATGAGAGTGGACGTGAGCGTGTGAGAGGGAATGTGAATGAATGAATGGATGAATGAGAGTGAGTAAATGAGTGAGAGCAAATGTGAATGAGTGAATGAGAGTGGACATGAGAGTGAATGAGAGCATGAATATGAGTGAATGAGTGAGTGTGAACGTAATTGAGTGAGTGTGAATGTGAGTGGGTGACTGGGTGAGTGGGTGGGTGAATCAGTGAGCATGAATGACAGTAAATGAGTGCACCTGAACTCAGATGAGTCAAAGAGTGTGTGAGTCAGACAGGTAAATATGCTACTAAGGAAAAATTATATTTAAAAATTGTATGTTCATATTTAAAACAAGAAATATACCTAAATTAATATCTTTAAGCACTTCGTTTTATGGACTCATCTGAGACTTATTTAAGAGAATAACCCAGTTAATGTGAGTGAATGAGAGAGTGAGAGTGAATGAAAATGTGAATATAAGTGAATGAGAGTGAGTGTGACTCAATGAGAGTGAATGTATGTGATGGAGGGAGTGAGATTGAATGTGAGTAAGAGTGAATGAGAATATGAACATGAGTGAGAGTGAATGTGAGTGAAAGAGTGAGTGAGTGAATGAGAGTAAATGAGTGAGCCTGAATGTGAGTCAGACAGGTAAATATGCCCAAGTTCTAAGAAAAGGTTATATTTAAAAATTATATATATTTTAATTATATATTTAATTGTATGTTAATATTTAAAACCAGAAAAATTGTCAAAGCATATCTTTCAGCACTAAATGTTATGGACTCAGGTGGGACCTATTTCAAAGAATAACCCAGCTTGTAGTTAAACGTTATCTTGCCAGTTAACTTTCACAAGATGTTGTTTAGTGACAGGAAGACTCACAGCCAAATGGAGCCTTTCAAAAAACACTATAGTGCACCTCGTTTCTGTTATCATTCCTGAAATGACAGTAATTCTGTGTTTCTTTAGAATCATTGGAGCTCCAGAATTATTACAACTCAGATACCAATGGAAATGCGCCTGCTGCACAGAGGTCAGTAATACTCTTTGTAGTTACATTAGACTTTGGAGTGGCCTAGTCAATGTCCTGACCTGAATCCTATTGAAAACCCTCCAATGTGGCTGAACTACAACAATTCTGCAAAGATGAAATGGGTCAGAATTCCTCCACAGTGCTTGAGCGTTTGATTGCAGTTGTTAGTGCTAAGGGTGGCTCAACCCGTTATTAAACCAGATATAAAACATTTGAGTGTGACAAACATGGAAAAAAAAGACATTAGAAACACTTTTTCACACTACTGTATATCCATATGCAAAACAGAATAGCCTGAATAAAAGGTGTTGTGAGAACAATACAGAATGGAACTGTTGTCAACAGAGTCGCAGAAGACCAAACTTCATAGGTGATGTTTTTCTTTTACAGGTTTCATTGCTTGCAACTAGAGATGCCAGGTGTTAACAGCTTGTCTTTCTCGGTGGCTCCATCTTGTGGTCAGTAGTCAGTATTAGTAACAATAATTTCATAGATTATTTCCAGGCATATACATTTTTAACTGTTTTATGCACACTTGTAGAATATTTCACCTCTTCACTACACCACCCTGTATTATTTATACCTGAAAAGTTGTCTGGATGAACTCATATTCAGATCCTTCTATCATTTTGTTTTAAAAATAATTGTGGGAATTTTTCAATGGAGTTTTTCCTTGCCACTGTCGATTTGGCTCGGACTCGGATTCTATAAACTCTGTACAGCTGCTTTGTGACCACGTCAGTTTTAAAAAGCGCTGTATAAATAAAATTGACTTGACTTGACTCTTTGAAAAACTCTTTTTGCAACTATGGGAAGACTTTTTTAAGGATAGACTGTACGTAGTGTAAAGTTTCTGTAACATAGTTTTTCATTTGTATGGAACATTTACAAAACTTAATTTCCTGAAATGTTGTGATCTTTTCCAAAATGCAACAAGAATCTGTGATGCTAATTCACCTGAGCCTTTAACTAACTAGTACAAAGAAAAGCTTTTCAAAACTGACCACCTACATTGTATTTTTAAAAATATACACAAATCTAGAATTTGATGGCTGCAACACACACAACAAAGATTTACCATTGTGTTTTATTAATTGTTTATTATTATTATTTTTGGAATTAAGGATTGTATTTACTTTACACAATGGACAATGCTTAGTGGTTAAAGCAACAATGGTTCATTTAAACCTCGGATAACTTACTTTTTCCTCAGATTTCACAGGAATTGATGAGCATATTATTGGAGAACCAAATGTCTCTTCTCTGGAGAGTATAGCACCTAAAGAGGAACACTACAGGGTGCTATATGATTACAACGCACAGGTGAATACATTATTTATTTCTCCTTTACTTGCTTTTGTGTGGCTATACTGTATACAGTACATTTAAAAATTATGAGCATGAGGTAATAAATTGGTGTAGCATTAATTTTTTGGACTTGGATTAAGTATTAATGCTAATAAATATAGATAAATATAGATATAATATAATAATATATTCCAACATTCCAACATTCTTCATTAATTATTGGCCTTTGTGTATCAAGGATCCAGATGAGCTTTCAATCACTCAGGGAGAGGTTGTGGTGATAACTGAGCAGGGAGAGGATGGGTGGTGGACTGCTCAAAAAGATCACACCGTTGGGCTTGTACCTGGAACATACTTGATCAAACTCTGATGGAACAATTAAAAAAACATTAATTTCAGACATACTGTTTGGTAGCTTTACTGTTCAATATGCTACTCTTTAGGATACCATTACTTCTCAAATACACTTTCAGTTTCCATTAAATAATGTTAATATTCTGTCTTATGATTTTGTCATAAGACTTTAAACATGAATCAATTCAATTAAAATGTTACAAGAAATTAATATTGAATTGTTTGAATTTGTTTAATTATGCCTTTTCAATGAATTGTTTTCTCCAAATTTATTTATGAAAGCCTAAATTACTTCTCTAGGCATGTACAATGTAATATAATAGATGTGTATAATTCAGTAAAAAGGATGACAGCGCAATTTACAACACAATTTGTAGAAATGTGTCACATAGTGATGCCAATCAGCCATAATATTAAAAGCACTGACAAGAAATGTGAATAACATTGTATCTAGTAATTTCATTACAATGGAATCTGTTGGGGGTATATTAGGAGGCTAGTTAACAGTCAGTTTTTGAAACTGATGTGCTGGAAGGCGGAAAACTGGGAAAGCATAATGACCTGAGCCACTTTGATATGGGCCTTACTGTGATGGAGCAGTAGTACCTAAAGTGAGACCTGGTGAATCAGCAATAGTCAGAGCTGGTCTTTATTAGGTGGACCTAAACAATATTGGGCAGGTGTTGTTAATTTTATGGCTGATTGGTGTATATACACAAGCTTAATTTCATTGAATACTGAAAATGTGGGATATTTAGTGCAATAAATGCAATAAATCAATCAATAAATCAATAAAAACAAAAATCAGCAGTCTGAACTTTTATTTAACTGACAAAAAAATGAAATGATAATGATGTCTGACCAACTTCATTGTATTTTTGACATCTGCAACACACTCAAAAAAGATGGAACAGGGCAAAATAAGAGTGAAAGATTTATTGAACATTCAAGTTATGCTGTTTAGTTTCTAAACAGCATGAGGAACTTGTGTATGCATGAAGGTTTCATTGACGCATTGACGGTATATTTAAAGATTTTAAAGCGAGATGGTGCTAGCAAGGACACAGATTTTCCTGGGAGTGTTATTTCAGCAAGACAATGCCAGGCCTCAATCTGCATGCGCTGCATCAGCATAGTTTCATAGTGTCTGCTTGACTGGTCTGCCAGCAGTCCAGATCTCTTTCTCCTTTTGGAAAAGGATGGAGCTTCATGAAGAGGAGAATTGAACAATGGCTACCATAGTCTGTTGAGCAGCTGAAGTCTTGTATCATGAGAATGAGCAAACATTCCACTTGTAGAATGACAACAATTAGTCTCCTCAGTTCCCAGTTTATTTGTGTTATTAAAAAGAAATGGGGATGTAATATACATCGGTCTCAAGTGTTTTTAGTGTATTTCATGCATCAAACCTTGATTTTTTTTATTAACAAAATTAAGTTGGTCAGTAAATATCATTTACTGTAAATGTTTACTTTTGCTTCATTAGTTTAATAAAGTTTCAAGAGAATTAATGAATTATAGACTCCATTCCAAGTTTTCTGGAAAAAGGACTTGTATAAAAGGTGTCCTCCATAATCTTTGGGACAAAGACACATTTTTCTTTGATTTACCCCTCTGCTCTTCAGTGTACAATTTAAAATCAGACAATTCAGATGGGATTTAATTGTACATTTCAGAATTTTATTTAAAGTTATTTGCATGCATTTTAGTTTCACCATATAGAAATGACAACACTTTTTATACCAGTTATATTTCAGTGCAGCATAATGTTTGGAACGATTGGCTTTACAGGTTTTTGTGGCGAGTCATTTGTCAAAGCATAGGATTAAAAATTCAGCTGTTTATAATATCATCAAGAAGAAAGAATGGACTGGTCAGTTCTGTAATTGCAGAGGGACTATTAGGCCAAGAAAGACCTCCACTGCTGAAGACTCCTCAAAGAAAAATCCTTAAACTCCAGAGCAACAGATCAGAAAGAGTCTTCAGAACAGAAACTACTGTCCGCAGAATACTGTATGAACTAAAATACAGATGCTGTAGTAAAACACTATTTAACCACAAAAACAGGATGGGAGGCAGTTTGTGAAAAAAAACTTAAAAGAACCTGCAGAATTCTGGGAAAAGGTGTTATGGCGAGACAAGGCCAAGATTAATCAGTATTAGTGATGGCAATAGGAAATTGTGGAAATGAAAAGGAACTGTCTGAGATCCAAGGCAGCTCATCTGTTAAACATGGTGGTGCACATGGTGCAGCAAACTGGCACGCTTATCTTCATTGATGATGTAACTGCTGATTGCAGTTGGACAATGTGTATAGAAACACCTTACATGCTCCAGTTCCAGTGAATGCCTCCAAAATCTTGTTGGTGGCAGGAGGTGGCTTGACCGAGTATCACCAGAGAAGATGCTCAGCACATGATGAGGAGTCATAGACTTAAAGCAGTCATGACATGCAAGGGATATGCTAAACATGACAGCTTTAATATACCTACCATTACATTGTCCCAAACATTATGCTGCCCTGAAATGACGAGTGAAAAGAAAGTTTTGTAATTTCTACATTGTGAAACTAAAATGTCTAACTAAAAAGCAGAGGGAATTGAAAGAAAAATGTGTATTTGTCCCAGATATTTTAAGGGCACTGCATATGAGTGGTTGACATATTAGCCATATCATTTAGATCTCGGAAAATACACTTTATTAGGTACACCTCATTGCTTGTTAACGCAAATAGCTTATCAGCCAATCGCATGGCAGTAACTTTAGAATGGGGCAGAAAGGGGATGAAAATGACTTAGAACAGAGGAATGGTGGAGCCAGAAGGGCTGTTCTGAGCATTTCAGAAACTGCTGATTTACTGGGATTATTATCACACACAACCATCTCTAGGGCTTACAGAGAATAGTTTTAAAAGAGAAAATATCCAGAGAGCAGCAGTTGTGTGGATAAAAATGCCGTGTTCATGGTGGTTTAATCGTGATTTGGACATTTTCACTTCTGGCCCTAGAACCAACTGAGCATTGTTTAAATTCTACAGCCTTCCTGAATAGTTACTGACCATGTCCATCCCTCTATCACCAGTGTACACATCTTCCGATTGCTACTTCCAGCAGGAAAACGCATTTAACAAAGCTGAAATCATCTACTTTTTTTTTAACATGACAGTCACCACATTGCAATCCAATACTTTTGGGACGTGGTGGAATGGGAGATTCTGCAGACAAATCTGCAGCAACTGCGTAATTCTATCACGTCAATATGGATCAGAAAGCAAAATTGGATCCAACCCGGTATTAGGAAGGTGTACCTAACAAAGTGGTCAGTGAGTGTATGTATGTAGTACGATCGCAGTGTGAATAAAAGTTATTTATTTTTACCAAATATATCAGGCATATAAAGCAGTTTACAGATATGGCATTGTACTGTTTTTTTTGGAAGGTTGCAATGGAAAATGGATGATTACTGGGCAAATTATGCCACTGAAGCAGACAACTTTTTTTCACCCCACCTGAGCGTTCATCGATCATCTCACTGAAATGCAACGCACATAATACAAATATATGGTTGGAAGATGTAAGCTTTTTAAAACTCAAACCACTGAAAGTACATTTATGTATCTGAACATTCAAACTAATTTAAATCTAAATTTGGGTCGACTAGAAAAACTAATAATAAAGATGCTTTGTGGATGCCCATAAGTACAGAAACAACTATTGGCAACACGTACATTATCCTTAAAAAAATCTTGCATATTTAAACAATAGCTAAACTTGTTGACAAAACATTGTCAGTTTAACAATGAAAGACATTTTCTAAAAATGCATCTACATCTACAAAGTGAAGTGCACCACTCTACAATTTCCTTCATGACATTCAGGTTGGACTATTTATTTAGTACATAATGCATTTACTAAACAAATAAAGCCTTGTGTGTTTCAAAGGTATGACTAGAAAAAAACTAATAATAAAAGATGTTCTATGGGGCAACAACTGTTGGTGACCCAAACATTATCCTTAAAGGTTTAAAAATTTAATTAATTATAAAGAAAAAAAACACAATCCAATTCATAATTAGTAACTAGTACGCTAATTTATAACCTTAACCCTCAATTTCACTTTTACAATTTTACCACAAACTTTCATTCATGTTTGTTAGAATGATTGATAAGTAAATCAAAAAGAGTACAAATTTGAACCAAAAATATTAATATTAACCATAATAAACCAAATAGCCCTTACACACCAAACCCGCATTGATACAAGAAACTACAGTGTCTGATTAAATAGGCATAAGACAAGCTGCAGTTCTCCATTTTATCGTTTACATTAAATATGCCCTAAAGCATGTAGGTGTAAATCAATAACAGGAATAACACCATTCAGTAGGCTAACAAGCTACACATGCCAGAGCAAGACTGTGGTCAAACTGACCATTCTGAAATGAATGAATGCCTGATCCTGTGTTTGTTCACATTACATACTCAAAGGCCTAATGGGCTAATGATCCAAGTTAATTTTTTTTTTATTTACAATTTACATGACAGAATATCATAACAGAATCGCCGTTCATTACTAAAACCCTTGATTTTTTTTTGCCCTTTAGCAACCATTTTAAGTTGCTGCAAATGTACTTGAATTTGAATAAAAAGTTTAATTGTACAACACAACATACATCTACAGAAATGTAGTTTTCATTTTTCAATCAGCAAATTTGATGAGTAAGGGCCAGTGTGTGTCAGTTCACAAAATGTTGTTTTATAATACAATTCTAAAGCAATTAAGGTACTGTAAATGTAACCTGTTGCATGCATTACACATTAAGTGTACTGTATGCAAAGGGTAGAATATATGCAGGAAATGATGATAAACCAATAACTTAATTGTTTTAGCTAGTACAAAGTGGTCTCATACTGAAAATAACCAATTAAACAAGTTCAAGTAACATCACCTTGCAAAATAATTTCAATCTTTGTCTTCAGTCTGAATTTGGCACAAGAGACATGGTCACAAGGTCATGACAAAAAACAACTTCATCAACTGAACCTGGCCAGTAAGAAACAACAGAACTAATGAGAACAAAAAAACTCAACGGGTTAAACTTCAACAAAGTGGTCATGCTATCATATCTACAAGGGAATATCGGTTTTTTTTAAAGCAAGAAATCGAATAAACTTCATTCTAGTCATCCAGTGATTCTAGACTTACTTCACTCACTACTTACACAATAAAACAATATTACATTAAAAAGACAAATATACACAAAAGGTGTAAAATAAATTAAACCGTTTTAAATATACAGTATGAATGCTAGCCACCATAATCAGACAGCTATAGCTGACAACTGTGCCAAGTGTCTGAGAGCTACAATTATTTTCATCATCGGACCTTTCACATTTTCCAACAAAGGCTGGACGTTATTTTGGACACAACGGTACTATTGGTTAAACATTATGGAGTGTTCCTATTAACTGGTCTTGATTAAATTTTCTTCCCCTTGAAGCTTTTCAGGCATCTAAACTCGTGCTGACCAGCAGCTCATAGGCTGGGTCATGGCCCCTACGGCACAGGACCACACATGCGCACAGCAATCCCAGCATCTGCACAAAGAACAGGTAAAACACATACCATCTAGCCTTTAGTTTTTGTTTGATTATATGATTGTGTTGATTATAGTGTTTTACTACTCATAAAATTCCAGATCAAAAATTCTTGTACAGTATTGTACTGTAGTGTGAACTGCCTTTACCTGTATGGCGGCAAATGTCAATGCAGCCAAAATGACGTAAAGCATTATATCTTTCAGCTTTTTCACCACTAGAGCCTCACATCCCTGCAAAAATGAAAAGCGTTCATGTGGACAATTTTACCTGCAAACCTGGAAGTTCTGTGCTGAATGCCTAAAGCTAAAATCTGGCCATGTTATGCTCTAACGTGTGTGTGCAATCTACCTCTGGGTACAGGTCTCCTGGTCGTGTTAGGATCCCAGTGCAGTTACTGACGGTGGGTTTGCAGCAGCTGACTGGAACACTGTTGTTTTTGGACTCATTAAACCAGGGAGTGTTCATCCAGTCAGAGTAGTTATGGATCCCACAGCAATGCAGCTAAAGGGATTGATCAAAATTACAGTGTAATTAAATAAGGACAGACAGACAGACAGAGAGACAGACCGATAAAAACAAACTTACCTGTCTCTGAACATAGTCTATAGCTCGGCTGGGGGCATCTGTATTGGTTCCATTATACTCATAATAGACTTTTTGAATTGAGTGATTCACTTCAGCTTCCACCTTTGTTTTAAATAAAGCAACATACAAAATTCACTTCATTAGTAGCAAATAATTGTTATTTGAAGGAATCAAATTTTAGATTAAACCTGTATCATCATTTGTTCTTGATTTGAGTACAGTCTAAAAATAACAGTGGTATACAAAAAGATGGGTGAATTTGATTGGCATGACTGACCTTGGCTCTGTAGATGTAACCCAGCACCACCACTACTACCTCAGTGGCAAAAACCAGCAGGAGCACTGCAGAAAACTTCAGAAATACAAATAAATGTCAGTGAAAGATCATTGAAAGCTTAATCATGACAGGTCTGTGAACTGTACAAGAAACTGTGTCAATAATCAAAACTAAACTGTGGACAGTGTCATGCCTCATTACAAGGAGATGGAATGACCCTCTTTTGACTTACAGTAGCCAGGCCACAACGACTCTCCCTTATGGTGGCACAGCAGCCAATGAAGCCAATGATGAAAAGGAGTGTTCCCACAGCAATGATTACCACAGCAGGGATCAGAGTATAGATATCCTCAAAGAAATGATCGTAGTTATCATACGTTATGAAGATGTATGCACCAATGTAGCAGAGTATACCTGCAGCAGCCTTGAAAAAGAGCAAAAAACTGTGAGAAACAACTCAAAACAATAGAAAAAAGGGCTTATTTTTTTTAGATTGAAATATATTACATATTAGTAGTGCGATGTTACATGTTCCGATGACAAATATCCTTTTAGTTTAAATTAAAATTCATTTTAAATTTCATTTCTCTCTTTTAATCGATAATTCACCGTTAATATAAGCAGGTTGTTCACTTAGCTGGTAAATTGCAAAGGCTTAATAAACTATACGCTAAACGTGTAACAGTGCAACAAGTTCCTTTAAAACCACTTATACAGGTATACATGCCTGTACAGGAATTTTACACACACACTTTAGTCCCGAAAATAAAAGACTGTACTTTTGCATAGCTAAAATATATTACACTTTAAAACACATCAAGTGAGTGAAGCTAGACGTTTGTAGCAATACATCTGCGAGCCTGCGATGCATTACACAGTATGTAGTAGCCTAGCTGATTATTAAATACACACTACCTACATACGTATTGTGCTATATATAAGCCAGTAAAGAACAGAAGATAAAGCGAATATAAATTGTACATCAGAGGCGGTCTAACTACTGAAAGTAAATGACGCAGTTGAACGGCTAGCAGCACGTTCCATTACAATGCAATGCACCCTCGCTTGCTAACAGGCTAGCCTCTCCGCCCCCTTCATAAATGCCGACTTACCCAAAAAATGAGGTTGAGGAAGACCAAAACTGTCTTCGAAGAAATCACTCTACACTGGCCCATGGTCACCGCTGAAGACAGATTCTTCTTCTTCAGAAATATCTCGAAAACGTTTGCATTAATATCACAGCATCATACCTAATACGCAATTTCCCTAACCTCGCTTCTTGCTCGTTTCGTCAACAGAAGTTCCAATTGGCCAGCGCCAATCACGTGCCTGGATGACCTCGATTCTAATAATGGCAGTTAATGTTTACAACCAACAGAGGGCGACATATTTCTGGAAAGTCCTTGTTCTTTTTCGGGGATTTTAAGGGTTCTTGAATACTACGTCATGTGTACTTGGAAGGCAGTGTGTCGAATTCAGTTCAATTTACTGTCATTTGTGTAGCGTTTTTATAAGTGACACTGTCATTACACAGCTCCACAGAATACAGACAACCCAATGGCGACGGAGGCAAGAAAAAGCTTTCAAGGCTAAAATAAGAACTCTTGGGAATAGCCCAGATGCAGAAGGGGAACCTATCCTCTTCTGGTCGACACCTGATGAAAATGACAAACAAAACAAGTACAGAACAGACTTTTGACCTTTTGGCAAAAGGTGAATGACAATGTGTTAAAGTGGGTTTCCAGTCACAGTCCTGGCAACCCCACGGTCTGCTGTGTTGTTTTGTATAAGTTCCGCTTATTCTACTGTAACACAAATGACTGCACTGTGTTCTGGCACCTTTCTGTCATAGTCAACATTAACACTGTTGTGTAATAGGAGCTGTTCTTTGCAATGAGTACAGCCCTCACAACCAAAATGCATCAGTGAGCCTTGGGTGCCAATGACGCTGGTGCCAATTCAGTATTACTTCTTTGGTTCAATTTTGGTAGAGATTAACTACTTACCTGGAGCAAGCCATAAGATTTGATGTTTTGGAGATGCTCTGATTTAGTCATCTAACCATCAAAATAAAGCCTTGGTGGCACAGATTGTTATGCTCTCCCATTTTTCATGATACCAGCACATGCATTTCAAGAACTGACTGATGCCATTGTAATGAAACAGCTAGACAGTCAACTGTATTCACTTTATCTGTTAGTGTTCATAATGTCATGACTGGTCAATGTATATCAGCGTTTTGAGAAGCTAAACTTAGGATTAGTTTCAAGCTTAATCACCTCTTGAAAGAAGAAAATATTGCTTCCTCCTGGGTTTTATGTTAAAGGGAAAGAAGGCCACACTACATTACAACTGCCTGTCAACTTTAAAATGAACAAAACTTGAGTTCATAGATGAATGCTGCAGGCAACTATAGTATACAACAGGGTTTGTTTTTACAAACCACCTGAGGAGTAGGAGTGCTGATCTAGTCTTTAGTTTTTTGTGACAGTGTCCCTCATAAATACAAAGGAATCTGATCCCAAATCCTTCTTTTAACAGCTATGTGAATATGACAGTGTTAATTTTAGTCATACTCTGTTCTAAACCACATCAACAAGACTGTGGGAGTTTAATGAAAAGCTGGACACAGTTTAAGTGCAGTTGAAGAAATTTTGGTGATGTTTCTGCTGACAGATTTTGAGTAAATATTGATACATGCAGTGTAAGTCCTGCAATTCTTGTTCTAAAATAAATACATATAATGTGGACTTTATGCATGTTTTGAGTGACTGAGTACATCTGCAGTAAGTAGAAAATTGAACAAAATAAACGTTACACCAAACCTACTTGGCAAGATTGGAAGGTTAGCTTCCAACGAACTGGTGAAATTAGATATGTTATATATTCTTCATGTTCTGGTCTGTGCCTGACAGGTCTAGTAAAATTGGACAGGAGGAGGTTGCAATGTTAAATGACATCATGGTGCGTCCATTCAAGATTTATGTTTTTGAGAATCTTTCAATAGCTGTTGCAACAAAAAATGCAAGTTCATTTGTTTCCATTATGGCCATCACTCAAATTTGACAAACTGGTTGGAAGGGTGGTGTTACTTCCAATGTATTCACAACATTTAATGTTACAGGAGAAGGGAAAACATTCCCAGGGTCGAGTGTAAGTTAAAGTAGCAATAAGTAAATCAGCATTGACACAAGGTTTTATTCCAGACAACAATGATAAGCAAATTGTTTCTTTACTAACTAAGAAAATCACCCTGCCATTTGAGAAATTACTAACACTACCTGGATTTGAAGATGGCTGCTTTAGCTTTGAATGTTAAGAAGCCTGCAAGAAGTCTAGTGGAAAAGGATTATGTTTTAAACATAGTCTCACGACTCTGTGTACCACACAGATCACCCACATGTTTCTTTTCTGGTGGTGTGATTAGCGGCACTCATGTTATTTACTTGTTGATTGGTGTTGTTTGGTCTCATTGTACCATGCTGTGAGTACAAGCTGTGGAATATGTTCCATTAAGTGGAAAATATGTCACTGGGGGAAAAGGCTCTGTTTAGTTTCCCTGGAACGGAATTAGTTATTGTCTAATCAGTGCCCACACGCTTTGTGATGGTGATCAACATGTAAACAAGGAAAACAGGGACCCATGGCTATTTAAGGAAGAAAAAATTGTTTTCCTGACTGGTAATGCTCTCCAAAACAGAAAATATATTTCCAACAGAATGTCTTGTAACACACAGACTTTCATTGCTATTTAAATTCAGCTACATTATCAGGACAATATACCATTTTACAGTGTATTTGTTTTTTATTTAGTTAGTAAATTGTATGTTCAAAGGATTGGCTGTTCATGAGATTTAAATCTGAATTATCCATGAAATTACATCATGGTATAGAGCTTCTATTCCCTTACTGCCAACATACCAAACTACATCAATAAACAAGTCGTACTTTTGGTTTTATTCATAATTGCATGATCAAAATTACACACTAACTGTACTTAACTATTTTAACTTTTAATATTTACTAAAAATATGGGTTCCTTTACTGAGCTTTGGGTTCTCCAAAGGTTTCATCTTCAGTTCAGGGAGTTTTTCCAGACTCCATCTCTTTGGCTCATTAGAGGATCTGTTGTAAAAGCGCTATAAAAATAAAACTGAATTGAATTAAATTAAATTTAATGAATTAACATTAAATTCTTCATCAGAATTCATTTCTGATTATACATTACTTGGAACTCAGTCAAGCCAGTTCAATAAAACAAATAATATTGTAGTTCTGGCCTTAGACACCTACTTTGAAACACAATTTTTAACAACGTGGTGAGAAGGAAAAGAATGAACAAGTGAATGAATGAATGAACAAATGAATGAATGAATGAATGAATCAATGAATGAATGAATGAAAAGTGACACAACCAGCTTTGAAAGTCATGCTTCCTTCATCAATTGTATACATTCAAGCGAAGAGCTTTGCTAATATTTGTGTTTATTAAATACAAACTGTTAATTATTAACACTGGAATGCTGCACGTCATCAGAAAAAAATAAATATACAATAATGACTCATCTCTTTCGCATAACGTGAAGACTGTGGTTTGGACTTGTGAACTCCACAAAAAAAGTTACAGTCAAAGTTACATGAACGCTGTACATGTAGCTGAGGATCTTTGGAGAGTTCAGCAAATGGTTGTTTGTCTCTGTGAGGGTTTCACCATCGCCACTTTCTGTCGCCGTGGATGTAGTTCTCTAAAATCTTCATGAATAAGGCAGTATCCTAGAATGTCGATTCCAGTTAATGACACAGCCATTATCAGTCCAAGCACCTTCACATATTTAATACAATTCCCGAAATAATAAACAGAAAGGCAAATTTCTGGACAAATTTAACTTGGGCTACATGTGTAGTCTTACAGGTTATATAACAAGGCATTTATTTTTAATTATCTTCCAAAAAACATTGTTAGTTCTTACTAGGTGTTTATCACGGTTGTCCTCTGAGTCGAGACGTGCTTGCAGCGCAATTTTCAGGACCTCCTGATAAAGATCGTCGGGTTCGACCTGTTGAGAATTCAGAGCGGCCTCAATAGTGCTCATCGCAGTATCGTCTTCGGGCGGTGACAGCGCGTTATCTACAACGCTTTTCTTCCCCATAAAGTGACCTGCAAAGAAAGAGCTTTTTGAACGTTGCACGGAGACCTCAGTATCAGCGGCTCATGAAAACCACAGTCTGGTCTGTTATATGAATGTGATAGGCTACAACAACATTTTAGACTATATTCGATTACTGTGTCTCTCTTTAAAAGTTTGCACTACATAAGGAAACCGTGCCTCACAATATTAAAACATTTGTAATGAAAACACTAACGAAGGCATCAACTTGAGATGAAATGTCAATAAACTTACCTGTTGCCCATAGATTTCCCCTGGGATTTACTTTAATCTTTGCTACTTTGTTCCTTAGTTCGGTCAAGTCGAGGCTAACTGAAGATGTTATTGAGACATACGAAAAAAGCAAGAGATACGTGAAGACTCCAAACTGACAAAAACTGTGTAATGTAAACCTGGACATTTCTCTACAGTGTCGATTCAAAATAATAATAATAGTAATGATAATAATAATAGTAGAAGTCGTAGTAGTAGTGGTAATAAATCCTCTTATATAAAAAATAATCCTGTCGGTCTCAAATAGTCCTGAAGTGAGAAGGTTTCAGACGCACAACCTCTTTATATCTCGCTGTTGATGGGTTGGGCGGTGTTCCATTCTTGCGTTGAAAGGTCAGTCATTTCTCGCTCACCCACGTACTCGCTTGGCGTGAAGCTCCAAAGAAAGACGCCGTGACAGGTATTACAGTTATTAAACTTTCCTAAATGAATTTCCTCTGTTTTTCAATAAGAAATGTGCCCATCGTGACTGTGCATAATTCAGGACCATGGACAGCTCCCACAAACTGACCACACTGCCTGAAAAACATAATCTCCCTCCAAACCTAACAATAGACACCTTCCCTAACATGGCTGTCACTGTAGAGTTATATCTGATAGCCCACACCCCATTTTAAAACCCCAACACAGCCTGGATGCGCTGAATCATTAAGAGGAATGGCAATATTTCTTTCTGAATTGCTTTGAGATAATACCATTGTAAATACAATACATTAGCTGTCAGTGTCACTTACTATTTAGGTATAGTAATTTACTATTTTATATGCAATGAATTCATATTTTCATCCATGACAGATTTTTTATTGTTCCAACAGTTTATAAAGTTCAAACAGTACAAACAAGTTCAAACAGTTCAAACTGTTCAAACAGTCTTTTTTTTTCTTTTAATAATGCAATGTAATAGTTGTTATTATCAAATATCTGAATGAGGTGTTAAAAATCTTCTTGAAAACGTGACATAAATTTAAAATCCGTTTTTCACTTCGACTTCCAATCACACTTCTCTGCAATCTATGTGCAGAATGCAGTCTTAGCTTTAAGCACAGTGTATTTGTGAAGAAACACTCTCTGTGTGTAAGAGCAGATTGATTTCTTGTTAGTCCCCTTACAGCTTTAAGCCTTTACTTTCCTGGCTCCTATTGGAAAACTAAGTTACACTTCAAAGGTAGGATGAAAAATGATGCAATAACATGCCTGCATGTGGCAAAATTAAGTGAATCCTTAAGATTACCCATCAGGGTTTGGTTAATAAGTAAGAGCAAGGCTTAAGAAGTTTAACTAAGTTTAATAAGAATACAACAGAACAGCACTAACAGCAGGGAAGAACAGAGAGCTAAAAAAAACATGGGCGGAGTTAAGACATAAACATAAGACATGAGGACATGAACATGTGGCACTACAAAACAAAAACAAGCCAGACATATGTGGCACAGGTGACACTTGAAATACAATTTTTGTGATAGTTGTGGATGAGGCTCTTTATCTTCTCAGACGGAAAAGCTGCCCATTCTTGCTGGCAAAAATCCCCCAGTTCCTCTAAATTCTTAGGCTGTCTTGCATGAACTGGGCATTTAATGTCTTCCCAAAGTGGCTCATTGATATTGAGGTCAGGAGACTGTGATGGCCACTCTAGAACCTTTACTTTATTTTGCTGTAGCCAATGACAGGTCAACTTGGCCTTGTGTTCTGAATCATTGTCGTGTGGCATTAGAATGGAGTCTGAATCGAAGATTACAAGGATGGTTGAACAGGTGCATAACCTTGGTCCCAAAGTCTAAAACAGCAGTCATGTCATGGGCACTAGCTGTTCTCTCTGGCCTCTTCGCAGACCTCTTTCAGAGCTTTCTCAAAATGTTTAGGTGCAGTTATTGCTGCATAAGGGGGTCACGCCACACACTGAAAGAACTGTTTCACTTGCTTTTGCCACATTTAGTTTTGTTTTTGAACCATGCCCATGATCATGACCTGACCATGATTTTTATTTTGTTTAATTACTGTAGGTTTTTTTCATCTACTTGTAAGACTTGTGTGAAAATCAGATGATATTTTAGGTCAGATTCACATTATATATATATATATATATTGAAAACTTTCAAGCACCACTGTATGTGAATCAGCTCTTCTACAACTCTGCCCTAGAACATTGAAAATCCAGTTGCTAAGATCATCATAGCAATAAGAAAAACATAGTCTGTTCTAGCCTTCACCTTTGTCATTTTAACATTTAATCAGCTACTAATGTGTGAGAAGATATTTCAGCAATGATTCATACATTTTAACACAAAATGTGATAAACTGAAAAGTGCTTCTAATTAGCACTTGGATGTATTGCTAGCACCTACTGATCTGAAAATCAAAAAGAGTCTTTCTCATCCCCATTAAAGTATGGCTATGCTATCTCTTACAATAATTTATTTATTTATTCATTTTTATTTTTATTTTTTGGTATGGTCAGAGGAGAGATAAAACAATAACTGGTCATAGTTTGCAGGGTCCAAAATAAAATGTCCAGGGTTAAATTCTGAAAATGGTCCAAAATATTGAGCAGATACTGACAACCATTTTGTGATTACTACATACCTTAAGGATTTTATTTAAAATACTGTTCATAAGAATTATAAGGTTTTATATGGGAAAATCACTTTTGATTCTTGAATGTCTGATAGTTTTGCTATTTGAAACATATTGTTCTCAGAACGTTAGAAGTCTTATGTCACTGATTGGTTTGCTTATGTTTATCAGGTTAATAACAGCTCTTGACTTTACACAAAAAGTCTAATTCAAACAAATCAAAAATGACTACATTACGCATGTGCCTACTAAAGTGAATAAACAGTGTCGTATTATTCCTATCATAAATTAGATTTTCAAATTTCCTGAGACCTCACACAAGGAAGGAAATTCTGAACAAACACAAACAATGAAGCATATGTTAAAAGTGATATGTTTTATAATTTATGACTGGTGACACAATCATGGCTTTCCTTCACAGCTGTCAGTATTTACATGAAATAGTGAACCACTTATCAGTCACCTTTAAACAAGGTTCTGGTACATACTTTTGATTCAGTTTATGTCATTTGCAAAATGATCATTAATATTTGACAGACATTGTAAAAAGGTAAAATACACAGAATAATCAGAACATTTTGTTTACATTAGTCACGTTCAGGCTACATGTTAAATCTCTCTGTGTGTGTATGTGTGTAAAATAATGCAACTAATGGATAAATACACAGGGAACAGAATGGACTACATTCTGTAAAAGTGCACTTTTATGGTTTGAAAACATGTAAGTTCAAACTATACAATATTTTTGTGAATATTGTTCATAAGATGAATGGTAGATTAATTGCAGCTTACAGTACTTTGTTTGCTTACAGCTTTATCTCAAATTTCTGCAGTTTTGTCTACTGAACAAAATCCAAAGTACTAACAAATAAGGCTTTATAGATTAATCATGCAGTTGTTGTTGTCAGTTTGAATGTGACATTGAATTCAGCTTATTCAATGCAGTGGCCCAGGCCTCAGCTTTTATTTTAGCCTGACCAATCAGTGTCATCAATGAAAATGACATCATCTACATCATGGGAACAATGATATATAAAACGTGACTGTTGTTCTACACTGTCACAGCAACATTTAAATTACAAATATATGTGCATTTATAAGAGAATTAATACAGATGTTTAGAAACAATTCAAACTTTGCTTCATTAGAAACTTAGTTATTCCTAATAGTCAGTCATCTGTAATTAATTACCTTTGAAATAGGCAACTGTAACTAATTACTAATTTTTAGTAACTTACCCAGCACTGCAATGGTACTGTAAGTGGAGCTAATTGTCTGCCTGCCTGGTAACTGAGAGTTTGATGATCACAGTAGGAGTGATGATGCCAGGAGAGCAGCTTCCACACAAAGTTGTTGTCTGTCCAAAAAGTAACATAGGACACACTTCAAAGAAGAAATCAAAATGTGCTACAAATCTTGCTTCATATAATTTACAGAAAATGCCTCCTCATTCAAAAGAAAGATCTAAAGGAAAGCATCATTTTTAGACACTGCAAGAAGCTCCAAGCTATTGTTCTGGCTGCACTTTGAAGTACATGCTTCTTCTAAAACATTAAGCCAAACTGGTAAGGACACTAGAAGCACATGTAAGCATTTAGATATTGTCTGATAAACAAACATCAAATTAATTAATTGATAATGACTATGACTAAGAAGATTATGTTAAACTCCCTGTAACTCGCACATCAGTGTTGTCATGTCTGAATTTATGCTTGATTGTTCCTGTACCTGGAAGTCGCTTGGACAAAAGCGTCAGCCATATAAATAAAAGCAAATAAATGTAAATGTGATAAGTGAGCTCATTTTTTAAAAAATCCTGATGATCTTAACTCAAAGGCCCACATTCACACAAGGAGCTTCAGACGCCTCTTCAAACTACTCTTAGTTTTTGTTTATTCATTTATATTCTCTGTATGTTATCACTCTCTGGACTATGTTATCACTCTCTGGACTATAGGTTCCCCTTCTGAGCCTTGGTTCCTTCCAAGGTTTCTTCCTACAGTTGTAAGAAGCGCTAAACAAATAAAATTGACTTGACTTGACGATGACAATATAAATGGATAGACGACTGAATCTCTGAAGGAAGAGTGCAGCACTTTTTGCAAATATTGGTTCACAGCTTGAGCCATGTCATTGCAGTCATTTTTCACACCTGCTTTGGAGCAATAGTGACTCACTGAGCTGTTCAAGAGGAAAAGTAGCAAAAAGCAGTTCTTCTGACCTCATTGTGTCATTTACTGTGTCTCAAGAGAGATCTACTGTTGTTGAGGGTTTAGTAATGGGGCATTTTCATCAACAGTGTTATAATTCAGATAATCTTTCTCATCATGAAAAAGATCATCATGCTTTTGCATTCTTTGTCAGAATAAAATAGTCAGTTAGGGATGAATACAATGAAATGTCATTCTGATAGAATATACATAAGGTTTCAAATGAAGAATTTGGCTGCTCTACTTTGTTAACGATTGGTAGGTTTACTTCAAAATCCCTGTACTATTACCGTGACTACACTACTGATTCTTTAAATGAACAAACCAAATTTGTGGTGTGAACCTGAACTCCTGGAACTTGGTTTAATTATCACAACAAAACAGGAGCTTCTGGTGTTAATCAGATTTGTATTATTGCAATTGCAACAAATTTCAGATCCCATTATTCTGTCTTTTTTCTGTTTGTTTACCTTACATAATGAACAGTCCAACAGAAATCATCCAAAATGTTTTTTTTTTATCATGGTAGTAGTAAAGTTTTGCTGTACTGAAATAATTGATTTTGATATCGGTTAACTTGAATTGATATCCATCCACAGTCTTAGTGTGCTTTGAAAAGGGCCTAATTATGATTTTTGAATAAGAAGCTCATTTAAGGGTTTTAAACTGACATTGCTAGATTGCAGTAGACCTGGAACATTTAAAGCAACTGATTAAACACTGACCAAAGTACATTTGACTTTTAAATGGAATACAATTAACCCACAGCTATTTTATCTAATAATATGTAGCCTTTCCTGTTGATGAGAGATGCAGTTTGAAGGCAAGGCTGCGAGATCCCTATCAGAATGTCAGAGCTTCATGCAGCACACAAACAGCCTCCTTGCCAGATTATTCCGCCAGTGACAGTTACTGCATTGACACTGCAGACACATTAGCTACCTCTGACTTTTGGTGGAAAAGAGATAATGTTGCTCAAATGCCAGCAGCACTGTGGCATTTAGGAAGCTTTTGGTGCTTTTCATACATTTAGCCTGTTTAGGGCCAAATTACATTCTTAGAGTCATTTTGACCCCCACCATACAAACAGTGATCTTGTGGCCTGTGATACCATGAGTCATCTTTGTATTTTTTATATCACTGACATTTGTTTAAACCTCATATATAACTGTGTTTAGCACTTCCATGACTCATTTTTCTTCCAATAATTTCTTACTTTTTCCTCTTTTTCTGGCAATTATTAAGAGTTGATATATAGTCAACTAACTAGTCCTGAACCAAACTGCTTCTCATTCTCCACTTAAACCATTGTGAAGTGAGTTAGCATTAATTCACATATACATACCAAAGGTCTATAATTAGGTGCAACTGTGATGGATCTTTGCAAAGCTCAGACATGAATTTGTATTCATTCATTTTGTTAATGTGTCAGAATCAAAAACTTTAATGTGGTTTTTATTAAGGCAGCTTAGTTTGGTTTTGTGAAAGTATGTTAATGTATGCTCTACCCAACACACTTACTTGAGATCTGTCTGGATTCAGGAATATCTCATTTTTTGAAAAATTGTTTCACTGTGGCACAATACAGTCCATCTGCTGCATATTTACCATATTATGCTAACGACATTGAATATCATTATGGTGGAATGACCTAGTAAGAATAATGAAGAATATTGAGCTAAAATTCTTGTTGCTCCAAAATTTCTTTAAACACAGTCTATGTTGTGTCTTTCATCATGGTTTTAATATAGCGAGTAATTCAAGTAACTCAATTTAGTCTATTATTACACAGCTAGAGATTTTGGAATATTTTTTGTTGCATTGTGGGGACTACAGCCAGAGACCTCCCTTAATTTTAATCAGCTGTGAGTGACAGGAGGCTGTGAGGTGTGAATAGCTGTCTTGGTTAAGGTGACAGAAGATGACACACATGGAGGTCCATAGCAACACAAATGTGCGAGCGCTGTCAGCACCTTCCCAAGTCTGTGTGTCTGACACACCCGGTCAAATGCAATTCCAAAAGTGGAGCACATAACACTTAGTCAGAAGGTGAAAGCTTTTACCATTGTAATCACTGTCACCATCAGATAAACACTACATACCATTGTCTCAGTACAGTCACGTCTTCCGCAAACAATCAATACCTCAAACAGATGCTCAGGTGCATACAGTGTTGTTATGGCTTACACTGGCACATGTTTTGTCATTTATAAGCCTTACTTGCTCCAGACAGATTTCAGTTTGATAAATACCAGATTTAAATGACAAACATTTTTATAACCTTTTTGATCGATTAAGGCACCCTTCCATTGTACTTTCAAAATAATGTTATTGAAGGACATTTGTCATTGCATATGTATTGCGTATTAAATTGGTAAATTAACAGTGTTTCTGTGAAATTCTTTACATCTACATCATTTGAACTTACTTGAATAATACAATCTGTTTCATTTTCTATTCCTGTTTCATTCAAAGGTGGCAAACAAATCAGTCACCTCCTCTCCTTTTAGATAGGCTCTCCCTTTGCATGCCCTGGCTATTTTGAGTCACATGAGCCATTCATTCATTTTCCAGTGTTGTGGTTACATGAACATGATTAGTCATTTAGAACTGCCTGTTAAACGGTGGCTGCAGAACTCAGATGTTAGAACTTTAATACAAATGCATTTGGTTGTTCAGAAATGCTGTGTGAACACATGTTTAAAGAGATGCAGCTTCGTGGAAGGACACATGTTAAAGTGTACTCTATCTTGGTTGTCAGCTGTTACTAGGCAAATAAAACTTTAAACATTCACATATCTCCCCTCACACAGCAGGCACTCCACACAGTGTATGAAGGACCAGAGATGGAGGATCAGTATGAGTTCCTCAAGCCTTCATCCCACAACCTGTCCAGTGTGGTGTAATGTGTGTGGGTGTTTTGTGTGGAGGTGTTGTGTATGGATAACTATTGGGGTTAGTAAAGGTACATTCACCCTATTTCTAGCAGATGGTACAATCCTATTTACCTCTCCTTGCCCCCATAGCCCTAGTGTAGTGTGTGCTGTGTCGATAAAAAAAAGTGCATTAAAATTGGGGGAGTTGTTGGGGCATGGGTACCCTTACCATTAGTTCAGCCTGCACCCGTTACACCCAATCTTATTTATAAAGAGCTTTTACAACTGACATTGTCACAAAGTAGCTTTACAGAGTCCGGGTCCGAATCCCTACTGAGCCAGAGGTGACCGGGGCAAGGAAAAACTCTTAACCTGTAGGAAGAAACCTTGGGAGGAACAAAGGCTCAGAAGGGGAACCTATAGTCCTCTGGTCGACACCAGATAGTAATAACAGACAAAGAATATAAATATATCAATACAAAATAATAAGAGTAACAATGATTTCAGTTTAAAGAGGCATCCGCAGTTCATTGTGTACTGGTGAGTTATGATCAGGAAAGTGGTGCAAGGTTCTGTCTGTATGGGCTATTCTAAGTGAGCGGGTGCTCCTTGTCTAGAACTAACAGAAAGCTTGAGTAAACAAATGTTTTCAGTCTGGACTTAATTATTGAGATTGTGCCAAAAAATATTTGGATTCATAGGTTAATAACAATATATTATAATCAATGCAAAATTTGATTTGGAGCAAATGCGGATTAGATAACATGGGGTGATGTGCTCATATCTTTTGGTTTTAGTAAGAACTCTTGCTGCTGCATTCAAAGTGAAAGTGATTTTCCGTCATTGTGAACACACCACTGCACACAGTGCACCACAACAAAATGTGTCCTTTGCATTTAACCCATCACACGTGCAC
>JBBIGC010000039.1:7495552-7506895 GCA_037576955.1 Lepidarchus adonis
ATATATAGTATATTGTTTACCTTGCATAGCAGCATGAACATGTATGGCTCAGTGCAGTGCTGTACATTTTTGGCCATTACGTTCTCCAAAAACATCTTGAACTGAATGGAAACAGCCAGAGTTGCATCATCAGGAAATAACCATACTTTTTAATGAACAGTCTGATTTTGATTTCTTACTGTGATGAGTGGCTAACACCCTTTTTAAAGTGATTTGTGGCTCATGGTTCACTTGATTTCAATGATTATGGCTTTCATGTAGGATCTGGGATTGCGCTCCCTCCTATCACCGCCCGAGGGAGCCAAATCCCCTTTTATCCTACACCTTCCACTGGGGGGAGCTTTCTCGGATTCCTCTCACCTGTAGCAGAACCCCACCTGAGGCCAATAACTGACTTGTATTTAAAGCCATCTCACTGAACTTTTTGTGCTTGATCTTGGACGTTCATGCTCCTTAATCTAGCCATTTTCAGAAGTAAACTCATTCCTAGTTGTACTTCCCTCAGCCTTTTGATGCTCTTGTTATCACTAGAGGCTTCCCCGCTAGTACGCTCCCTGCCTTTCCCGTGGCGATCCCAGTTTCGTTCCTCACCTACGACAACTTTGTTTTTGCTGTCGTTTCCCCTTTCGGATCACAACATTTCAGATAATAAAAACCTAAATTCAATGTCTCAAACAAATTTGAATATTGTGAAAAAGTCATGGCGTCATGCCCTAATCAGCCAATTGACTGAAAACACCTGCAAAGGTTTCTTGAGCCTTTAAATCAGGGGTGTCAAACTCAATTGCACTGGGGGCCAAAATCCAAAACACACTTTAGGTCGTGGGCCGAACAGGATAAACATTTCTTGAACACACTAAAACTAAACTTTTAAAACGTAACTTTTTTGAGCATAAATTGAATAAAAAAAGACAGAAAAATTATTCCGGAATAAATAAACACAAACTTTAAATAATTTATATTTTGCTCTTCATAAAAAAATATCCTGTATAAATTATACAAGTTAGAAATAAAGTAAATGTTAAAAGAACAACCATTCAAATTTCTTTACTCATGTCATTTTATATAAAAAATTTACTTTTTTAAATATCCCAAAAGATTTTGCTCTCCATAAAAATATATATCCTGTCAAATTTAAAAAAATTCAAAATATGAACATGCTGTATAACAAAACTAAAAAAAAATAAAATAAAATTGTGCTTTTTAGCAATAACAAATCAAATCATTCAGTTGTCTTTGCTCTTACTCATTTTATCATCATGGCATAATTTTTTGGCAACAAGTTCAAGCAGTTCGCTGTTTATCAGCACTGTGCTGACTTGGTTCAACATTACTTGGCAACAGGGAAAGTGGGGCAAGTTGCACTGGTGCATTTGTGTCTCCCATAAAAGCAGCTTCACTTGAAATGCCTTCACTGCATCATACATGTCATACGGTATATACTCACATATACTCAGCCTCCCATCTTTTTGTAAAGGTTCTGTTTTCAGAATCAACTTTTCATCAAGCAAAATCCATTCAAGAATCTGGGGGAGCTTCACAAGGAGTGGACTGAATTCTAGACATGGGCTACAAATGTCGCATTCCTTGTATCAAGCCACTCCTGAACCAGAGACACTGCCAGAAACGTCTTACCTGGGCTAAGGAGAAAAATAACTGGACTGTTGCTTAGTGTCTGAAGTCCTCTTTTCAAATTAATATATATTTTGCATATCATTTGGAAATCAAGGTCTCAGAGTCTGGAGGAAGAGTGAAGAGGCACAGAATCCATGTTGCTGGAAGTCCAGTGTGAAGTTTCCACAGTCAGTGATTATTTGAGCCGTCATGTCATCTGTGGTGTTGGTCACTGTGTTTTTTCTGAAGTCCACAGTAAACGCAGCATTTACCAGGAAATCTTATATCTTCATGCTTCCTTCTGCTTACAAGCTTTATGGAGATGCTGATTTCATCTTCCAGCAGGACTTGGCACCTGCCCACACTGCCAAAGGCACCAAAAGCTGGTTCAACGACCAGGGTGTTACTGTGCTTGACTGTCCAGCAAACTCACCTGACCTGAACCCCATAGGTTATTGTGAAGCGGGGGATGCAAGAGGAGGACCCAACAATTCAGAAGAGCTGAAGGCCACTATTAGAGCAACATGGGCTCATAACACTGGAGTAGTGCCACAGAGTGATCAACTCCATGCCACGCCGCATTGCTGCAGTAATCCAGACCAAAGGAGCCCCAACTGTATGTGCGCATACTTTTCATGCTCATACCTTTCAGTTCCAGTTTTTGCATTGGTCTTAATTGATGATATAATTTTCCGAGATACTGAATTTGGGACTTTCATTAGTGGTCGGTTATAATCAACAACATGAAACGAAATAAACATATGAAATACATCAGTCTGTGTGTAAAGAATGAATCTAATACACAAGTTTCACTTTTTGAATGAAATTACTGAAATAAATCAACTTTGTTATGATATTCTAATTTTATGACCAGCATTTGAATTGAACTTAATCTAATTTTGCTATGCTGGATCTGCTGCTCCAAGCTATAGGCTTCTAGCTGCCACATCTAAAAACAGATACTGTTTTATTTCCTTCTCCTCAATGCCCAGTGTCGACCAGAGGATGGGTTCCTCCCCAGGTTTCTTCCTACAGCTTAAGGAGATTTTCTCTGCCTCCGTTCCCCTCAGCTTGCTCAGTCCGGGCTTTGACTTGGATTCTGTAAATCTGCTTTGTAACTTATTTTGTAACTTGACTTTTCTCTTCCTGTAAGAACTTAAGTTTCTTGTCTTCTCTTTACTACTTAATGTGACAATCAGTTTATGTAACTAATAATTGAATGTCACTGTAGGGGTTATTGAACAAAAACCATGACAGAGGCCATTGTCCCATTTATTAGACTGTACCTGTAGTATCGCTCAGCTGAACTGTAGAATAACTGAGAAAACAAGGGAAGATATATATGTTTCTTCATGATCAGGTTTAATTTCTCTTGCTTGAGAATTGCTTGTATTTTTGGTTTTCGCTGTATCCTTGAAAATTGTAGTATTGTTAATGTCATGACATTTTGGCTGACTATCAGTAGATCTATCCGTTATGTATGAAAATTTAAGACTTGGATTGTTTTATGACACATCTTCAGAAAAAATGATCAACTGTGCAGTATTCTGAAAATTTTGCAAATAATTTGAATATGCTTATCAGTAATTAAATTGTTTCATAACATCACGTTTTACTGACTACATCAAGTACATCAGATGATTCTGCTGTAGTAATATAACAGGCTTCAGTTAGTTCATACATAGAATTTTTTATCTGATTGCCATTGCTCAAAATGTGTGGTCATATAAAAATGTATATGCTTTAAAATGATTTTAACGTGGAAAATGACAAAATGACAAAAAGCACAGACTAGAGCTTTTAGATCAAGACAGGGGTATGTGGTTATTTGAAGCAAATCCTAGGAACTTGATCCTGAGCAACAATATATTATGATTATATTCACCATTACCCAGTTATCTATGTGTAGGCAGGTTGGTTGCCCTGCACATGCAGCATTCAGAACAAACCACAACAGCAACTTCTGCCATTTTCTAAATATAGAAAAATAGAATTATAGCCTCTGTATCTACGGCCATGTTCATTGCTGACCTTGTTATATGAAATGAAAAAAGACAAATGGAGGAGGATTCCAGCCCTGAACTGCCCTCTAGTGGATAGAGCAAATAATACTCCAAATATACAATTTGTACATAGGATATCAACAATTCTTCCTGCATGGCTGTAATGTACACACACCCACACAGCAGTAAACACCAAGTACATAGCAATTTACATTTTTAAGAAGCTTTCTGTGCTACAATATTTAAATGCATATGCTATCTTTGCAAAAACTTGTGCTACCTGCTCGTACAGTTTGTATACAGCCCTGCTAAACCTCAGCAATACCCATCACATGCTGGAAGAAACTTACCTGGTAAAGTAAAGAGTAAAAAAAAAATGTCTGCACTTCAAAAATGGTTTATTTAAAGAACCTACATAACTTTGCCTTATGGAACAGCATACAAAGGATGTGACGGGCCGATCTCTTTAGAGATAGAGTTACCAGGGCTCGCATGGTCAGTGAATAAAGGTTTTTCTCAAAGGATATTTAGATTAAAAAGTGCAAAATAAATAGCAAATCATCAAAAAAGAACAATAATTCTTCACAAAATAAGTGGCTGTTAAACAAAAGGTTTCTGGTAAAGTTATATTCAGTTCTGGCAACAGTAGTGGTGCTTTAGGGTGGGTGGCACATTGTCCTGTACCACACAGAGAGCAGTAGCTTTGGTACATGAGGCCCAAATATACACTCTCCAGTATGTATACACACTCGCACAAAGTTTCATTCATACACCAAACTACACTGTCCCAATGAGCAAAAATGGGTCTTCTGTATATTTAGATATATTATTATAATATTTTTTTTACTTAAGAGTCTTCTGTTGCATGTCTATGACCAACTGTACGCAAAGGCAATGTAAATGAATGCATCTAAAGTTTGTGCCCATTTAAGAGATTAGTTTTGAATATTGGGATGTACTGCAGATATGAAGGCCACAAGGGGGCATACATCTGCATCATGCTTATTGTTCAAAATTAATATTGGGGAGTTTTGTGTTTGTAAACACACCTACAGTTGATTATCTAGTGTCTGCATCAAATGTAGCTGTAATAATCTACAATGTACTAAAGTACACAGATGAACTTTCAAAAAGATTCTTAGACTTTAACTGGTCAAAAGACTCTTAGTAAATGCAGTCCGTTTCTTATGAAAAAGGACCAAAGTAGTTACACCTTGAAGGTGAGTACAAGAAGACCACCTTCCCATCCGTCCCAAAAGATATGTCTTCATTCCCTTGAAGGAACAACTCAATCAGCCTGTGGTTGATAAAATCCAGCCCAGGTTGTGTGTGTTAACCAATAATACTTCAACTAGAATCTAATTCAAATAGTGTTCAGGCTGTATTGTAGCTGCTCACATCCTTTCCAAAGTTATAGTAGTCCAGCTCTTGGATGGCCACCTCAGATAGCTTGGTGAGATTAGGTGCATCGTTGTTATCTATATTTTCAGGGGTGGCAAAGTTAAAGTTTTCCTCCTCATAGTCTTCATGAGGTTCCAGATCTGGAGGAGCATCTGAGAAACGAAAAAATAGGCAAATTAATCAATCAGTCAATTAAGTTATTATGACCAAATGTAAATTAGAATTCTGAAATTGGGTGGGAAAAACAAAAACAAAAAACAAAACCCCCATTTCTTAGATCATCTTCACCTTGTCCATCTGGGGAGACATCCATGCCATGTTTGACCTTCATGTGTCGGCTGAGGTTCCCCTTCAGGTTGAATCGGCTGGAGCAGTATGCACATTTAAAGGGCTTGCTGCCAGCGTGGAGATGCATGTGACCCAGGAGGTTGTACATTCGATTAAATGATTTCCCACAGACCTGTAAAACACAAACATAAAAATGAGCAAGGGATGGCAAACACTTTTAAAAGTTTCTGACTTAAGTCTAAGGAGCTACTGTTAGACAGTAAAATCCTAGGATATACATGCAGTTCTACCAAATACCACCAAAGCAGTGGCTTTAAATTAAATGCTAACAATGTAGCCTTTAAAATCAGAGAAATGGACACACTGCTAAGTGTAATTAAGATCAATTTGTTATGTGCAGTTGTATGTCTAGGGTGTGTGGTCATTATGGAGACTAACCTTGCACTTGAAAGGCTTCACAGGCAGATGGACGATCATGTGTGTTTTAAGGGTCTGCTTTTGGACAAAGGACTTAAAGCAGACATGACACTGAAAGGGCCGGACACTGGCATGAATCAGCATGTGCCTCTTCAAGTTTGCAGACAATGTGAACTCTCGTGCACATACATCACACTTGAATCCCTTCATTCCCTGATGGGCAACAAAAAGCAACATACAGTCAGATTCAGTGGCATCGTATGACATTGACTGAACCCCTTAAAAGCCAAACAATTTCATTCACTTAGTAATAAGCAGACGTTTGGCACCTCTGGTCAACTGGTCAAAGTATGTTGATTACCAAAGTGAAAAAGTTAACACATCCTCTAAAGATGCACTTAAGGCTTCATTTCCCAACTGAAGTGGTAGCACAGCTGTGACTCGGGAGTGTAGGCATCAACTTTATCTTGGGTCTGTTCTCAGAGCATTTAAAAGGGACCAACGACAGGGACAACTTCGGCACATTTAACTGCTGCTACTGTTAAACACTTCACTAATTCTGCTAACAATATCTGCGAAGATATCATTTACTCACAAATGTACACTACCTGTCAAAAGTTTGGACACACTTTCCCATAAAATTTAATGAGTCCAAACTTTTGACTGGTAGTGTATATATTAGTGATTCGTGATTTCTGATCATTGTGAATACACCACTGCACACAGTCACCACAACAAAACTTGTCCTCGGCTTTTAACACGTCACACGTGGAGCAGCGGGCAGCTATCAACAGCGCCCGGGCAGCAGTGAAGTGGGGACGGTACCTTGTTCAAGGGTTCCTCAGTGGTGCCCGGGCTGGGACTTGAACCTGCGACCTTCTGATCTCAGGGGCAAAGTCCTAACCACTAGGCCTCCACTGCCCCCACTGATTTTCTGTACTGTATTTGTAGATTTTCTTTACCCAGAATTTGTCCAGTTGTTCTGACATGAATCAAAAAACGGGAGAGGCGACTCATTTGTTTTGTTAGTGGTAAGTCGATCACTATCCCAAATGTTACAAATTCAGACCAATGCATCAAAATGACCAAATAAATCTGAGATACAGTTGGGCTAAGGGCTCCTGAAACAAACCTTTTTTATATTTTTAGGGTCTTACATTGCACATTTAATGTTTGTAAATTTAGAAAAAAAATAAAACAATATTTGGTCTTCTTCAGTAATAGCAAGCAGGAATTATGTATACTTGTTTGGAGCAATCGTCTTGCAAACACATCCAACCAACAAGCCCAATAAGGAATATGTCTATAGCTTATGGTATGTCAGTGAAAATAATACATTTGTGATAAAAACAATTGTTTACCAAATCAATCAAACACCTTGATCTGCTTTTCTTTTTCACCATAAAATGATTAGCAGCACAAATCACAACGTCAGTAATGTAGAGCAGTCTATTTTAGTTATTATTAATATAAATTACAGAGAGTAAAAAACTGGCAATCAGCTTGAGGAGAACTGGAAAACACAGCAAAAAAGCCAAAGTCCTCAGCAAGAAGCTTAAACTATTATTCTGTTTTTGCACAATATTCTAGCAAGAAGGAAGGTATGTTTCAACTTGAGAACAAATATTCTTTATGTTCTAATCAATGATTAGTCTTTGCCAAAGTTACTGAACACAGTTCTTATTATGTCTGACTAAACTGTAACATTGCATTAGCATCAATCGTCAAGCCAAAAGCAAAGCACAGTGACATAGATGTCATGGTTTGGGGATGCCATGCTGCAGGGCCTTTGAATTTCTACTACAAAAGGAGCCACAGACTCTGCTGAGCATGAACATTGTTTTTAAGCATAAGGCAAGTCTGTTTACCCACAAAATGAAAGTGGAGTGTGGTCATGCAGACAACTTCAAAGAAGTGAACTAATATTCCTCCAAGTGGACAACAGTTACTGTGTAAAACATTCATTTCTTTCTACTGTAGTGCAGTGGTCCCAACAATATATAGCTTTAGCTAGAGGTGTATAAAGCCTCCAAGCACTGGGCTGTGGAACCACATTCTCTGGCCTGAAAGAGCACCACTGAATGCTTTTTGGTTAAATTGGAGTGGCTTTTGTGATCCAAAATGTAGCATGCAACCTCAGCACTTTAAAGAAGTGAAAAGTGAAAGTATGTGTCATTGTGAACACACCCCATTACACATCACTTGACCTCACTGATGCTCTTGTAGCCACATGTGGTCAAATACTGTCAGCAACGTTTGAACATCTAGTATAAAGTTTTCCCAGAAGAGTAACTCCCAATGAATACCTGTTCTAAAGTAATGCTGGATGAGCAGACGTTATACAAACCTTTAGACCCATAATGTAA
Source organism: Lepidarchus adonis (assembly GCA_037576955.1). NCBI lineage: Eukaryota > Metazoa > Chordata > Actinopteri > Characiformes > Lepidarchidae > Lepidarchus > Lepidarchus adonis. The sequence goes on from JBBIGC010000039.1 coordinate 7,503,642, forward strand.
CTTGAGCAGGCTTTGCAGTTGCAAATAATTTTCTACAATATCTATGTCCCTTCTATGTGTTTATCTCCTATATATAAAGTATAGCATAGCAGAATGCATTTTGGGTTACCTAACTGTTTAATCCTACATGAAGACTAGCATCAGCGTTCTGATTTTCAGACACATGCACAGTATACAGAAGTTCACATTTAAATGTGCACAGATTTAAAAACACATACAAACATACATAAAAAACACAGCCTTTCTGTACCTTGGAGGCACGTGCCTGAGGCTTGAGCACTTTGTGTGTAAGCGAGTGTTGGCGGAGCTGGTGCAGCTGCAGGAACTGCAGGCCACACTGGCTGCAGGAGAAAGAGCGCTGCGTCTGGTGCTTCAACATGTGATTCTGCAGCTGGCTGCGGTAGGCAAAGGCCTTACTGCACTGGCCACACTGGAAAGTGGCTGGTCCTTGGTGGCTGACTTGGTGGCGCTTGAGGTGGGCATAGGTAGGGAACTCCATACCACAGTGCGAGCAGACATGGCAGCGGCCGCGTTCATGCTTGACTTCATGGGCGCGCAGTTCACTGGGGTAGGCAAAGCCACGGCGACAAAAGCGGCAACTATAGGGCTTCACATCCGAGTGTTGCAGCATGTGCCGTTTTAAGTGGCTGGTCTGGGTGAAACCCTTCTTGCAGACAGTGCACTTGTGTGGCCGAGTGCCTTGGTGTGTCAAAAGGTGTGTTTGCAGGTGACTAGGCTGCTTGAAGAGTTTGCCACAATGTGGACAGGCGTGTGGCTTGATGCCGTTATGGCCCAGTATGTGCGTAACTAGGTTGTATTTGGAGGTGTACGACTTTTCACACATGCGGCATTTCCAGCGCTTCAAGCCCTCACCCACATCCACGCAATATGACTCGTTAATCTGAATGTTGATGTCCAGTCGGTCAATGCGTCGGCCCCGAGGTGCCTCCCCTTCCACATGTTCACTCCAGAACATGCCCTGGCTGCTTTCATCAAAGTCCCCCACCCCATCCATATCTCCACCCTCGTAGCCAACCTCACTAGCTTGGAAGTAGCTGCTGATCTCCTCCCCTCCACCTCCAGTCTTCCCCATCCTTCCATCATCCCCTTCCTCTGGCACATCGTCAACTCCTCCCTTTTCCTGTGTGTGGTTTCTGTCACGGGGAGGAACCTCATGAGCTGCATGTGGGTGAGGGTGAGGGTGAGGATGAGCGTGGTGGTCGGTTGGTGGGTGTGTGCTCTTGGGCTCCCGGACACAGGTTCCACAGCAATTGTTAGTGTGGGGTTTGGGGGCAACCCGGTAGCTAGAGGGGTCCACCATCTGCATGCTCTCTCTAGGCATCATGCTGTTCATCATGTGGTTGCAGGATGGGAGCCCTGGGGTTACAGACTCACCTTTGACATGTGAACCTGCATCTGTGTGCCCTGCAGGGGTTTTGCCATTTTCAGATGGGCTCTGCCACCTTCGTTCAGCACAACTTGGATGCATGTGGTTGTCCTCACCAATGTTTACTCCCAAGTAGTCACCATTTGCCCCAATGAGCTGGTCAGCATACTCGTAGTCCATCCGCTCACCTGGTGGAGCAGGTGACTCTTTGGGATCTCCGGTGTAGAAGCCATTTGGGGCAATTGTGGCACCAAATACCTCATTCTGGGATATGAGTCCCAATACAGCAGCCTGTGCCAGAGACAACACCACCACAGGGTCTGTCTGTGTCCCGGCATCCATTTGCTGGTGCATAGCCTCAGAGTAACATCGGACCAGCCTCTGAGTCTTCTCCTCCTACAACACACACACACACCCCCACACATACAGGAGAGAGAGAGAGAGAGAGAGAGAGAGAGAGAGAGAGAGAGAGAGAGAGAGAGAGAGAGAGAGAAATTAGTTAAGGGAACGTAAGGGAAAGTCATTTCATTTGGATAAACGTTCAAATAAGAAAAAAATATTCTGAATTTTAAAGTTACCAGGGGTGTGTAACTCCTGATATAACTTTCCGATTAAAACTTGACTACAGGCAGTAGTCTGTATAAGCGCTGGAAACTATAGATCTATATGGAACTGAAATAACTTTGTTTGGGCCAATATCTGATCATTTCACTTTTCTGTGTTTTAAAACAGGTTCATATCTAGTTCACATAAGTTCAAAACATGGACTGTGAGCTTAAGTCTTCAAGATATATTTTGATTTGTTCAACACTGATTATTTGTTTTCTCCATCCTGGACAGGGTCTGACATGGTCCGTCTGTCAAGTAAAGCACAATACACCATTTTTTTTGGCTTCACAGAAACATCACGGAAATGTAATGTAAAAACTGACATTAGAGAGGTAAACCCTGCAACAGTGTTTGTTACAGCCACAAATATTCCACCCTAACTCCAACTTCCAACACATCAACATGTTCCGTTCCTTGGCAGGTTCCACTGTGACAAAAATAATGAGATAATCAATGTCATTTGCACCAGCTTGTCAGTTGTTGTAACGTTGGTGCTGGTGCATATTTAGAATTATACTTCTACATTGAGTAGAGTAAATATACATAAAACATGGAGTGTAGATGCCCGTGACGTCTGTTTGAAATCTGTAACGGAATTACATATTAAAATTAACTTTCCCAGTTATTTGAATGGAACCTACAAGACTTTGTTACACCAAATGTACACCAGCTGTACCTCCACCTTATTTCCACTGCACTTTTCTTTTTATGCCAATATTCAAACTTCTTTCCAAAAACACCTGCTCACTTCGCATGGCTGTCTCATCCTTTAGTGTAATCAATTCTCGGATCCGGACTATTTAATGAAGTTTAAGAATGAAAGAAATACATCTCAAACATCAGTAGCACCTCATCCTTGCAGAAAGTATGATTTAGGTAATACTAACATTAAAAAAGAAAGAATGACAGAGTGAAAGATGGCAAGAAAGAATGAGAGCACACAGATGGAAAGAGAGCTTGAAAAGCAGACTGACAGAGTGCAGAGATAGAGAAGATGAGCGAGGAGGTAGAGTGATTGAGTGAGAGAAATAGAGAAAAGGGGGGGCTGCCACTGTGAGCAAGTGAGACAGTGGGTGAGAGAGATAGAAAGGGAGCAAGAGAGGGGAGGGAGAGAGACTGAAAGGAGGGAGAGAGCAAGGGAGAGCGAGAGAGGGAGAGCAAGGGAGAGAGGGAGAGGGGAGAGCGAGGGAGGGAGGGAGAGAGAGAGAGAGAGAGAGAGAGAGAGAGAGAGAGAGAGAGAGAGAGAGAGAGAGAGAGA
>JBBIGC010000039.1:7527533-7539927 GCA_037576955.1 Lepidarchus adonis
ATACACACACACAGACACACAATACCTGTCACCCTTCAGTGTATCTTGTTTCTTGCTTTTTGTCATTGTTGTCATAAGTCTCACTGTTTCATATGTTCACATTTGTCTCTATTTTGTGATTAGGCTACGTCTCAGTTTTAAATACCACTGGATTGGGAAAAAAAACTGTAATTTAATTGTGTCAAAGATACAGTGACAATAAAAGTATCTACCTATCTACCTATCTATCTAGTTCACTGCTGTGGGTAATACCCTTTGCTTTTAACTCCAATGTTCGTGTTACAGTAGATCTGCTAAGCATCACAGTATTTTGTCATTGCTCTTGTTTATCCTTGTTATATGCTGTTCTTCTTATCTACAGCAGGGGTGCTCATTACGTCATACGTTACTCATACTGGTCGATCGCGGAGGCAGTACCGTTCCACCATGACTGATGAACAGATGGATTATCTCGGCAAAGGCGAAGTGCTCACTAACACAGTTTTAGACAGATTTGTGAACAACATTTGAGAGTAATGGGGTCTTTTGTGTACATAGCTCATGCAAAATGGGAGCAAAAACAAAAGTGTTGTGTTTATATTTTTACAGTGTATATCCAAGATTCTTGAAAAAGTTGTTTCCCAACAGTTCTGCTCATACCCCCACAAAAATCACATTCATTTCTGCATAAAGACAGTCAATGCAGTTAACTGTTTTACCTTGTCAGGGTAATTATGCCAAGAAACCCATGAAAACATATCCCAAACTGTCACGAAGCATGTTAAAACTCACCTTGGGGAGACAGTCTGCCATCCGTGGACTCTCTTCCCCAAAGCCATAATGACAGCTGTTTTTATAAACTCCCCTGAAAGCTACATGACTTAATGCTAACCAGCAACATGATTTCTTAAGAGCAATGTTAGCTAGTTAGCTTTTGCTAGGTAATGTGATTGACATATTGTGAGAGGTTTGGCAAACCGTTTTTCTATAAATAAGAGGCCATAGGAGCCTCCCATCTCCCTTCATGCTCTGCAGAACAATAGGGGTGGAAAGACGGATTGCCACTTCTCAGAGAGAAAGCTTTGTATTTTCTTCTGAATCATAAGTAAAGACCATTCTTTCTTTTAAACTGCAAAATATGTTTCCTTGTTCAGTATTTTTCTAACATAAATCTAAAACCTCACTGTGTTGTCAGTAAAATTATGACAAATTAAGTGCATTGACACCTAGAAGGGTAAAATTATATAAATATATAAAAATATATTTCAAAATAATACTTTAGTAAAAAATTACCTGTTCCTCTGAAAGTTGGGAAATGTGGTTCACAGCAGCATAAGACTCTATCTTGGGGTTGAAATGGCTAATGATAGCTCTGAAAAGATAAAAATCACAGTAACTTCAAAATGATGTGAAAACATAGCATGTCCAACATGATGTTGCTCTAAATACTGCAACACTGGTTAGTAGTAAAACATTTTGCATTTAAGTTAAGATACAATCATTTATGAACCACAGAATTTTGTTCTAGTCATTAAAAATGTGTTTTTTCTTACTGCTTCCAGATGTAGCTTGTTGCTCGACATCGATTCAGCTTGTAGCTGCTATTTAAGAGAGTTAACTTTTTTTTTTTTAAGTTTTAAACTTTTTTACGGAATTACAATGAAAGGATTTCTGTTTGTTTCCAATTACCCACTGATACCTGGCAGATACCTAATACATCTAGTATGCTAAATATCTGGACCATTCAGGAAGTCTGAATCCTGTACTGGGAAAGTTTTGTGCATTAATAAGCTACAGTCAAAGAGAGTGCGATGTGGTAAAGGGAAACCTGAGAGGGTTTATATCCCTCAGATTTTACACCCATTGTCTTCTTTTCTATAAGATACAAATAAGAAATCTTTCACTTCAATCCAATCATGATTTACTTGTTTCTTACTTTCATTTTGGGCATGCAGTGATGTTCTCTATAGCTCTCAATTTCATTAAAAGCCTTCTAGGTTTATCAACCATAATGAGAACATCTTCATCCAAATGTGGAATAATTTACATGAATGCTTAGGTAAAACTTTATTCTACATTAAAAACATGGAATCTAGATAATTTAAAAGATGTATGCATATTAAAGCATTATTTTAAAGGGAAATCTTCAGTTTACTGATCATTCTGGTGCTTCAGATTGAAAACTAGGATGTTTTCATTTCAGATATCCTAAGAATTTTTTTTTTAATTTATGCATTTTGCTACCTGTTAAAACTCGGGTTCTATGCCATTTAAAATAATTAAAAACTCACAAAACTTATCAATGTACAATAAAAATGTCTGCATGTATAATGAAGTGTGCACATGAAAGAAGAGCAAAAATACAACTAAACACAGACATGAGGCAAATAAAGAAAATACTGAGTGGACATAACAATGAGTGGAACACAATGAGTGGAACACAATGAACACATAATACAGTTACAATTAATGTCCCTACATCTTGCCCTGTGACATGTAAAGAAGGTTGTACAGTACAAGTTGTCCTATAGATGGCAAGAAAAGATGTAGGTGCTTTGCAGAGAGGGTTCATTAATAGTGCGGAGCTACACACAGATATTCAGAGCCTACCTGACATTAACCAACGCATGAGTCACTTTACTAGCAGGTTCCTTCCACTGGCCTAAGTTGGTGGAAACTCTGAGAACTGAAACATCACAAAAGAGAGGTTAATACTTAGAACTAGGGATGTCCCAGTTCGATCTCACAGATCAGTAACATTCAGGGCCTTTTCTTGGAGAGCTTTGTGGCAGCATGCAGTTGAAATGTCAGCAGTGGGGAAATATTTTTAAATGGAAAATGAAATCAGTCCTGTAGCCATATGTAATGTTGGCAATGCGAGTATTTTTAGAGGCAGTAGTAACAGAGCTGTATTTAATACTACCAAGAGAGAGGGGGTATTTTATCAGTGTGTTTAAAAAAAAACCCAGTTTATTATTTATTTATTTGGAGTTCTGATGCTTGTCCAGTGTCTGTACTTCGCCTGTGTACTGGAATAACTGGTTTCAAAATTAATTTCAACATTATGTCAGCAGCAAGATTGAGGAATGGTAAATCTTATCATTTATACAGTGCCATCCATAATGTTTGGAACAAAGTAATGGTAGGTACAGTCAGGTGAAAAGGTTCATTCATAGACATATGGTTATTTACCCTCAAATTTAACAACACTGGGAGATTCAAGTGAGACATGTAAACAATAAAAACTGGAGAAAAGATCTTTCAAAATCTTTTGTAAGATGTAATTCTACACAAATTGGATTTCTGGTAAGAACAATTTAGTACACGCCCACCTTAACTCACAATAAAAATGGTTCAAATAACACACAAGTGTATCGCATCATAGGCACATGAATAGAACATTGAACTCAGCTATTTGATTTAAACCTCAGACATTTAATTTGGTGTGCTCCTAACTGTTGAGGTGAATATCATGGTGAGATCAAAAGAGAGCTTTTAAGCCATTCCACTGTCCAAAAATAATCTACAAGTGAAAAACTTCCAATAAAACTGCCAACATGCCCAGGTCTGGCCGTCCAAGAAAGTTTAGCAGCCAAAGTCCAGATTTTAATCCCTTTGAGATGCTTGACTGTCATGCAAGAAACCCCTCAAACATTTAAGAGCTAGTAGAATTCTTCAAGAGTGGGGCAAACTTTCCTCAGACCGCTTGTAGACGGCTACAAAAAGTGTTTCACTGTGGTTATTTCAGCCAATAAAGATCTGAATATTTATTAGGGTGTCCTAACTTTTTCATATGACTGTGTATTAAAGTGGTCATGTTTGATACTATGTTGTATGCAACAAATGATGCATGCAATGAGTGCTTAAAGTCTGAGATTAACAGTGTCTTCTCTCTAGATTGTCTCCAAAGCCTGTACTGCAGCCACAAACCTCCTGCTTGTTTGGGGCTTACCCCTTTAAAATTCTTTTAGCATATGGGTGGTATGCTCAATTGTATTTAAAATCATGTGACTGGCATGGCCATTGAAGTATTTTTCTTATTATTTGCTATGATATCTGTCATGTTGGGATGCCTGTATGTTTGGGATTGTTATATTGTTGCAGGATGAAGAGCTGTTCAGTGCGTTTACAGGAACTTGAGCATATAGAATGCTTCCAAACACCTCAGAATTCACTGTGTAACTGCAATCAGCAGTTACATCAATGAAGGCAAGTGTGGCACCATGGTGAACGAACATGTTTAACAGATGAGCTGGTATGCCTTGTATCTTGGGTAGTTCCTTTTTATCTTCCCTTTCATTGGTCTTGTCTGTCCAGAAGGCTTTTTCCAGAATTCTGCAGACTCTTAAGTTCTTTTTTGCAAACTGTCATATGGCCAAAGTTTAAAGTGTGCACTTTAGTCACTTCAATTGGAATTGTTTTAATTAAAATTTTACACTGAGTAGCAGACGGGTTAATCAAAGAAAAATGTGTCTTCATCTCAAACATTATGCAAGGCACTGTATAATCAGCCAGTAACATGAATGTAACTTGTGAGAAGAAAAACAAATATATATATATATAGTTTTTTTTTAATAAATATTATTAATGGACATTGTATCCCCACTTCAAGAGGATTCTAAAATTTTAAATTAATAAAAAAATAAAAAATTTATAAAAACAAACAAACAAACAGGATAACTCACCCATGCAATAAAGGTTTTCGAAGATCTGATGCATACGAACAATCTCATAGTATAGCTCATCATAACTGCTAGGAGTAGGCAGGAATGTGTCTCCATATGTGATAAACATGTTAAATAGGTTAACAACCTGAGTGGAAAAAACAGACACAAAAAGAAAAGTTCATAAATAAACGGAGATGATGTATATACTGTAAGTCCAGCATGCAGTTACTGATAGAAACATTAATGTAAGTAAATGTTTGACCTTCATTCTGGCTTCATTACAGTCAGTAAGTTTGGTACTTCATTAGTCCAAATGGTTGAGATCAGCTTTGGCAATCTTTTCCCCTGAACTAATGAAGCAATGAAATACACCCGAGTAATCACAAACACCTGTGAAGTTAATTGTCCCAATCATTGAGGTGCAGTGAAATGAGTGGGGCTGGTATAAAAACTTTTGTTATTTTTACATGGTGAAACTAAAACGTATACAAATTACTTTAAAGAGTGAAATGTGCACTTTAATTACTTAAATCTGAATTGTTTAAATGAAATTTTACACAGTGCAGCAGAGGGGTAGATAAAAACAAAACAAAAAAAACGTGTCTATCTCAAACATTATGTAGGGTACTGTATAATCAGCTAGTAACATGAATGTGACTCTTAATAAATAACTTTTACAGAATTATAGTAAGTATAAATGGACATTGAATAATCACTTTAAGAGCATTTAATTACATTTTAACAATTTTATTATAAAATCAAAAACAGGATAACTCACTCATGCAATAAAGGTTTTCAAACACAAAGAAACAAACAAGCAAACACGAACAGTCCCATCATACAAACTCTTCAGCTTATGCAATTCAACACTACAATGTTAGTCATAATATGAAAAACGCCTGTCTACTATTTACTATGCAAGTCCCTCTTGTGCCACTAAAATGGATTTGACCTGCTGGGACATGGACTCCACACAATCCGTCTACCATTTACTATGTAAGCCTCCCTACTGCACTAAAACAGCTCCAACCTGATGAGACAGAGCTCCACAAGACCTCTGAAGGTTTGCTGTAGTGTTTTGTGCCAAAATGGTACCAAGCAGACTCCTGTAAATATACCTCCATAATTATTGTCACCCCTGGATAAGATGTGTTAAAAGCCTTAAAATAAGTTCAGTTTTTATTGCAGAAGCATACTTTCACATTAAACTGTAGAAAAATAAAACCTTCAACTCAAGTGAATTTCAAGGGGGAAAAATCCATGACTAAAAAAATATTTTTCATAAAACCACATGTTCCATAATTATTAGCACCCCTGATGTTAATACTTTGTACAACCCCTTTTGCCAACAAAACAGCGCCTAATCTTCTATAATGTTTCACAAGATGGGAGAATACAGAAAGAGGGATCTTCCACCATTCCTCTTTGCACAATCTCTCTAAATCATCCAGCAGCCTCTCCTCTGCACTCTCCTCTTCAGCTCACTCCACAGCTTTTCAATGGGGTTGAGGTCTGAGGAAAGAGATGGTCATGGTAGGAGCTTGATTCTGTGTCTGGTGAACCATTTCTGTGTAGATTTGACCACATGTTTAGTGTCATTATCTTGCTGAAGGACCCAGTGATGAGCCATCTTCAGCTTTTGGGCAGAGGCACCAGATTCTGATTTATAATGTCCTGGTATTTCAAAGCATTCATGATACCATGCAACTTAACAAGGTTTCCAGGGCCTCTGGAAGAGAAACAGGTTCACATCATCAAAGATCCTCCTCCCCCATACTTCACAGCGGGCATGAGGTGCTTTTCTGCATGCTGTTCCACCAGAACTATTTAGAAACCCACTTAATAAGCTTTGGAGAACTTTTTTATTTCTCTTACTATCCTCCTCACTGTGTGTGGCCCTCTTCCAGGCTTGTTCACCACAGTTGTTTTAAACTTCTTAATGATTCCTCTGACAGTAGATATGGGCAGGTGCAGGCGAGTGGCTATCTTCTTGCAGCCATTGCCTGACTTGTGAACGTCGACACACATCTGCCTTACTTGAATACACCGTTCCTTTATCTTTCCCATGTTCCCACGTTCCCTTTGTCACTATCTTTGTTGCTATAGTCAGAATGGCAGCTCTCCCAACTTTGACCCCCCCCCCCCCCAAACTCTCTTAGGACCTCATCTCTCTCTCCGCTGGAACTCCAGGAAGGACCTCTCACCATGAGGGGTCTTCCCACAAGTCCTGAGGCCAAGAGACACACACCCACACCGCTCTCTCAGGCGACTTCAGACAGAGGAAGTCTCTCAGCATGAGAGCAGCAGATCCCTTCTCTCCTGCCAGGCCCGCAGGTCTAGGAGAGACACTCCATTCAACAACCCAAGGACCACACCTTTAGCAAATTAGCAGCTTGCTAAAGCCATCTACAACCTGATCCACCACTGCTCCAACTTTCTTCAACAAGACAAGGATCACATCACCAGCAACCAAGCAAGCTTTAACTGGAAGACAACTCAATTTTGTCAAAACATGTGAGACTGAACTTTTCCTGGCCATTAGCTTAGCCTAGCAACATCAGACTTAAATGTTGTGTGGTTAAACTCCTTTGTGTTCATGTTTTGTTGAATTAGAAAGTGATCAAGTTTATGAACCTGTGAAGAGTAAGATTAGGCACATCTAGATTTTGTTTTTGCATGAAACTGCCCTTTACTAACCTTTAGTAAACACTACATCCTGTTTACTAAAAGTCTAATTATTAAGGCACACTAGCTACTTAAGGCCGAGTTTAGTCTCAGTACTAAACTCTGCCTTATCAGCTTGTAACAGACTGTATTATTCCATTTCTCACTCTTCAAATTGGAAGAAGACATTCCTTATAAAATCGAGTGAATTCTCTCTCCCCCACACAGCACATGTCCTTAACAGAACAAGTCAAGTCAAATTTATTTATACAGCGCTTTTTACAACTGATGTTGTCACAAAGCAGCTTTACAGGGTTTATAGAATCCGGGTCCCCTAATGAGCAAGCTAAAGCGACAGTGGCAAGGAAAAACTCCCTAAATATAGGAAGAAACCTTGAGAGGAACCAAGGCTCCTCTGGTCGACACCGGAGCACAAAGAATTGTAACCGGCCCATAAAAGGGAGGGGGTTACATTCCTCAGAACACACACACAAGCCAGTGTGTATATATATATATATATATATATATATATATATATATATACACAATATACATATAGAACATCACTCATGCATCACAATGCCTATTTCAGCTTAATATTTTCCTAATAGTGAATTCTGGTGCCATCTTTCCCTCAAAGTCACACACCCAGCCACATGCATGATATATAAAAAAAAAAAGATTAGTCAGACCTAATTTTTTCCATTGCTCCATTCTTCAGTGCTGTTGCTCATTTGCATAGAATGTAGGCATTTCTGGCAGTGGGTAGGGCACTGGTATCCCATACACAGAAAGGGAAGAGGCACTGTGTTCTGGCAGTCTTCTTTCACAGATACACACCTGGACAAATTGTTGGTACCCTTCCAATACAGAAAAAAAAAAATCTACAATGGAATAATACATGATTCACTGAGAATTAACAAACAGACATTGCTTTTGAATTGTGGCCCAACAGAATTATTATAAACAACAAACTAATGAAAATGGCCTGTATAAAAATTATGGTACCTTAACTTAAAATTTTGTTGCACAACCTTTTGAAGCAATTACTGCAATCTAGCGATGTCTGTAACTCTCAATGAAACTTCTGCACATGTCAACAGGTATTTTGGCCCAATAATTATGAGCAAACTGCTCCAGGTGTCTCAGGTTTAAAATGTCTTCTCCAGAATGCATGTTTCAGCTCCTTCCACAGATGTTTAATTGGCTTTAGATCAGGGCTAATAGAAGGACACTTCATAATAGTCCAACATTTTGTTAGTAGCCAATCTGGGGTGTTTTAAACTGTGTGTTTGGGATCATTATCCTGCTGGAGAACCCATAACCTGCGACTGAGACCAAGCTTTCTGACGCTGAGCAGCACAGTTTGCTCCAGAATGACTTAATAGTCTAGAGATTTCATTGTACCTGCGCACAGATTCAAGACTCCCTGTGCCAGATGCAGCAAACCCCTAAAACATACAGTTGTAAAAAGGGGTTGGAGGAAGGGTCCTGATTTCTTATTGTTTTCCATGTTTGTCACATTTAAATGTTTCGGATCATCAAACAAATTTAAATATTAGTCAAAGACAACACAAAATGTAAAGGATTTTATTATTAAGGGAGAAAAAAAATTCAAACCTACATGGCCCTGTGTTAAAGTGATTGCCCTCTAAATCTAATAACTGGTCCATAGCAGCAACAACTGCATACAAGCGAGTCTTTTACGGCACTGTGGAGGAATTTTGGTTGACTCATCTTTCCGTGTTAAGTGTAACAAAAAAAAATTGAAAGGGGGCAAACACTTTTTACACTTAACAGAACCTCCTCCATGTTTCAGAGTAGGTACAGTGTTCTTTTCTTGCATCTGTGAACACGGAGCTGATGTGATTTTGTCAAAAAGCTCCAGCGTTGTCTCATCAGTCCAAAGCTTTTTCTCCCAGAAGCTTTGTGGCTTTTTCAATATGCATTTTGGCAAATTCCAGTCTTATTTCTTCACAGATTCATAAACTTGATCACTTTCTTAGTTTCAAAAAAACATGAACACAAGCAGTTTAACCATACAACATTAAGTCTGATGTTGCTAAGCTAAGCTAATGCCCAGAAGAAAAGTTCAAATCTCACGTGTTTAGATATTTGGTAAATATCTATTAGAAAAAAAAAAGCTCCAGCTTTGTCTCATCAGTCCAAAGGTTATTCCCCCAGAAGCTTTGTGGTTTGTCAATATGCATTGCGGCAAATTCCAGTCTCGCTTTTTATGATTTACATTCAACAGTGGTGTCCTCCTCTGTCGTCTTCCATGAAGTCCACTTTGGCTTAAACAGTGATAAATGGTGAGATCTGACACCTTGTCCTTAGAGTTCACCTTTAATCTCTTTGGAAGTTGTTTTGGGCTCTTTGGTTTCCATTCATATCATCCATCCTTCAATTCGTCAATTTTCCTCTTGCAGCCTTGTGCAGGGAGGATGGCTACATTCCAATGGACCTTAAATTTCTTAATATGTGCAACTGTTGTCACAGTAACACCCTTCCTTTTGTCAGTTTCAAGTTATTTCAGTGGCCATTGGTGTTTTTCTTTCTATAAGAGAAGGGTACCAAAACTTTTTTTCATGTGTGCATCATTAACTTCTTTAGAAATTTGTCTTTGGAACTAGGTCAGATGAACTAGCATTTGCTACCCAAGCCACAATTCAACACACATTATGGCAAAACATTTTAAATGAGCATACTATGCCTTCCATAATGTTTGAGACTAAGACACTGTGTTCTTTGATTTATCCCACTGCTCCCCAATGTAAAATTCTGAGTCAAAAAATTCAGACGTAATTAAAGTGCACATTCCACTTTAGACTTTAGATATCTGCATAATTTTTTGTTTCACCATGTAGGATTTACAAAACTTTTTATACATTGTAACACTAATTAAAAAAAATATTTTTAGGACAAAGTAATAGTACTTTTTTTGCATATCCCTTGCATGAAATGACTGCTTGAAAACTGCAATTCATTGACATCACCAGATGCTGAGTATCTTCTCTGTGGATGCTCAAGACAAGCCTCTACTGCAGCCACCTACAGTTCCGGCTTGTTCCATGGGCTTATTTCTTTAAGCATTCCGCGTCCCAACCAGTGACTTCTTGATTATCTGACGCAGGCGCGGAAGCATGAAGCCCTTCTTAACGTGAAGACTTCTGTATGTAGAGACCTGTGCGAGTCCACCGAGCAAGTATAGTAAGACCTTTCCATATGTATCATACTTATACTATAATATACTATGTGTTATCAGTACCCAGGCCATACTCTTTTCACAGGAGAACACGTAATATCAAAAACCTTCACACTTGGTCTCTGGAACTGTCAATCAGCCGTCAACAAAGCAGATTTCATCACTGCTTTTGCCCATGAACAGTCCCTCCAGTTCTCGCTCTGACGGAAACATGGATCAGACCGGAGAACACTGCTACCCCTGCCGCTCAATCCACAGAGTTTATTTTCTCCCACACATCCCGCCCCTCTGGCCGAGGAGGTGGAACAGGTTTGCTCATTTCCAAACACTGGAAACACACACCCCTTCCTTAATTATGCAATACCTCTTCATTCGAATAACATGCTGTTAGAATAACTCATCCAATTAACTTCACTGTTATTGTTATCTACCATCCACCAGGCCTTCTAGGAGAGTTCACGGAGGAACTGGACGTGCTGCTATCTTCCCTAGAGGATGGAACCCCACTCATGCTCCTTGGGGATCTCAACATCCACCTGGATAAAACAGAAGCAGCAGACTGCACTTCAATACTGGCCAGCTTTGACTTGAAGCTTCTAAACAACCCACCCACCCACAGAAAAGGAGACAGACTCTGCCCCCTTGTATCCAGACCAGCCAGAGCAACACCTCCCAGCCCTTGGCTCTCAGACGCCCTTCGCAGCAAAACGATCTGAGATCAGAGCAGCAGAGAGAAGATGGAAAAAACACAACCGTCAAAACGACCTTGTGGACTACCAGAGACTACTGGCATCCTTCTCCTCAGCAGTAACAACTGCTAAAACAGCTCACTTCCATGAGAAGATCAGAGGAATCAATGACTGTGGCAAATTATTTAATACTTTTTCTATTCTTCTCAACCCTCCCCCACCCCCACAATCATCTTCTCTAACAGCCAATGATCTCGCTTCTTTCTTTCAGGACAAGATCACAGCCATCAGCCAACAGTTTACAGCTAACACAGATATTCTGACTCCACCTCTTCCAAAGGAAACTTTCTCCTTCTATTCCACTTGCCCTTTCGACCCCATTCCCTCCCATCTTCTACAGGCGATCTCTCATCTCGTCACTGACCCCCATCGTTAACTTATCTCTGACATTGGGAACAGTCCCAACAATGTTCAAGAAGGCCCAAATATCACCGCTACTAAAGAAACACACCATGGACCCCTCTCAGGCTGCCAACTAAAGACCAGTATCTCTCCTCTCATTTCTTTCCAAAATCCTGTAACGAGCTGTTTATAATCAACTCTCTATCTTTCTCTCACAGAACGACTTCCTAGACTAGCACATATCTGGCTACAAGAGCGGTCACTCCACAGAAACTGCCCTACTGACTGTGGTTAACTCCCTATGAATGGCACGGGCAACATCTAATTCATCGGTTCTCATACTGCTTGACTTATCAGAAGCCTTCGACACAGTCAACCACCGTCTCCTCCCCTCCACCCTCTCCAGTCTTGAAAACACCAGCGAAGCACTTGAATGGTTTAGATCCTACCTCACAAGTAGGTCCTACGAGGTATCCTGGAGAGTATTAGCTCCTCTCCAGATGACCACGGGCGTCCCCTCAAGGATCAGTGCTTGGACCTCTTCTCTTTTTACTCTATACTACATCTTTTGGCAAAAGTAATTCATTCCCATGGCTACTCTTGGGGCCCATGGGGCCCCTCTGTGTGTCGGCGGGGCCACTGCCGGTGGACGGGGTTCCTTCAAGGTCTCCCTCCGGGGAGGGATTGCGGCCCTGCCCGATAAGAGGTCTTGGCTCTGGGCCTGCACAGCACTGGTGTGGGTTGTGGGTGGGGATGGGTCTTGCTGCAACCCCACCCCCCCCCCCCCC
>JBBIGC010000039.1:7549892-7560059 GCA_037576955.1 Lepidarchus adonis
TGTGTGTGTGTGTGTGTGTGTGTGTGTGTGTGTGTGTGTGTGTGTGTGTGTGTGTGTGTGTGTGTGGTGTGTGTGTAGGTGTATGTGTGTGTGTGCTTAGGTCTCCCTCAGTTAGTTTTTTCCTACGTCCTCCAGCCTCCTCTGGTGGAGACTGGTTAAGATCACACTGGACCTGCCAAAAATGATTCTACTGCAGACTTTGAAAAGCTTCATTAATACTCTTTGGATTAAGTCACATTAATTGGACCTCAGCCCTGGCTCCATAATAAGGCAACTCTGGAAAACGATATGCCTCCCTCTCAGAACCAATGAAATGCGGCGGCACACGTTCAGTCTGTGTGCCGTTGTAATTAATGGCATCCTCCAGTCTCTTTCAAATGCTAGACTCCACTTCCCTGCCTCCATGGCTGCACAGCATGGGGTCTGAATATGCATTGCCTACTGGTGGCTTGTTTTTTTGTTGCTTGTTGTTGGGTTTTTTTTTCATCAAGCCGCAATTAGTATAGCAGGATGTCAACAGGCCTTTCCAGACTTTGTCAAAGCTATGGTTGCTCTCTAGTGACCAGCAAATAACCCTTTCTTGTAACATGGCTGGACATCTCCAGAAACACAGTGAGGAAAGAAAGTGGACACACTCCTTTAATGAAATCAATGCATGTGAAAGAGTCCTAGAGGGATGGAATACGTTTGTGGCATAGCAAACTAGAAGTGCACTTAGCCACGTAGTCTCTAAAGAAAGACTCTTTGCCCTTCAGGATGTGGAGTTGGGCAGCCCTGCCATAGAGGAACCTTTCGATTGATGGTACATTAGATACAATTTTTGTCAGTGAAAATGTGAATAACCTTTTTCAAGTTTAAAGAACCTCAGAGGTTTCTAAATTTAGAGAAAGTTCTTTAACCCTTTAAAACCCAGCCATTGGGGATCCACAAACCAGTGTTTTTCTCAAGCCTGGGTAAATGCGGAGGGTTATGTCCAGAGGGAAATCTGGTGTAAAATTTGTGGCGAATCATTGACACAGATTTCTATACTGGATCGGTCAAGGTCCGGGTTATCAAGGACCATCACCAGTACTGTTAGCCAACAGGGTGTGGGTGGAAATTTGACTACTGTCTGTCGATTGAACAGAAGAAAAGGTAGAAGAGTTGAAATAATTGTATGAATGTTGGCAGTAAGACCTGTAAAGGAAGAGATGGTAGATTGATATTGTGTGTAAAAGGCCAATGGAAGGGTGAGTAAGACCTGGTGTATTGGAGGTGTTCTATGATGTGGATGGGAGGAGAAATTGGATAGGGGTTATGCTAAAAGAAGAGTGTTTTGGAGCTGAAAAGAGTGTCAAACAGAGTGGTGAGTGTGAAGCTTGAAATTCGAAGGGATAATGATGAATGTTGTTAGTGCATATGCTCCACAAGTTGAGTGTGAGTTGGAAAAGAATGAGGAATTCTGGAGCAAGTTAGATGAAGTTCTAGAAAGCAGAGAGAGGGATGATTGGTGAGGACTTCAATGCAGACTAAAAACATTGTAAAAAGATTATTTTATGGCATTCTTCAATTCAGCTGAGATGATTGTATGTGAAGGTTGAGTCTGTTTGCTATTTTCTTTTGTTACTAGCATGAATTAGACTTTGTAGACTTTGTCATGGTTCCCCCATCATGCTTGTCTTTGTCTGGACACGTGTTCCAGTCTTTGTCCTAGCCTTAGCATTATCGCATGCATGTTTCCTAATGTGTCCAAACCCATGTAAGGTGTTCCTTGTTATCTGTGTGTATGTAAGCCCTAGTGTGTAACCCAGTCTTTTTTAAATCTCTGTTGTATTCCACTCTAGTGATGTCTGTTATGTTTCCTGTTGAATTAAAAACCTGTTCAACCTCAAGGATTGTGCCTCGTGCTTACTTCCAACCCATCCAACTCTTACAGGCTGCTTGTACTTGTCTATGTTTAAGTCAAAGCAATTGTCATTGAGCATATCTCCCCAACTTCACTGTTTACCAATATCCTATTGAGTTTAGTTTAAATGACTCCTCATTACCTTTAAGGCCCTCCATGGATCTTTCTGAAGATACACTCCTTCCCGTTCTCTACACTCCTGATTCTGGCTTTCTCCAAGTTCCTAAATATCACCTTAAGTCATTGGAAGGCATATCATTCTGTGTCCTTGCCCCCAAACTCTGGAATTCCCTCCTTTTAAACCTTCGCAACACAACCTCATATGTACCAGTTCAACTACAAGAGCAAGTGAGCAAACAAGTCAGAGTTGAAAGAGCTTTTCCAACATTTATATAGATTTATAACTTACAATAAGTATGCAGAATAAGCACCACAGAGAGGTATACAAACACAACGAGTACCAAAATTGCTTGAATGCTTGGAAGAGATCAATCTTTATCACTTTGAGAGCCAATTAATGTTATATGTGAATCTTTTTCCTAATGTTGGCTGTATTGTGAGACTATGTATGTAATGCTAACCAGCTTATGAAAAAACTCAAGGGAGCTAATTACCAAAAAAAAGGATGGACAGCAAAAACACGCTTAACTAGTCTCACAGCACGAAACCAGTGCAAACTGTTAATAGGCTTGTAAAGGGGATGATACCAATATCTAAAAGACTACAGTGGGCATCTTTGATTACAGTAGCATGCTTAATGATCAAGGGGCAGGAATGGAAAGCAGATCTAAAGAGTAAAAAAATCATACTGTGGTGTTGTTTTAAAAAGAAATTTATTTCTACATACGTAGTGTTTGAAATGTATGAAAAGTATCATTCTGAGAGCATCAACACTGAACCTTAAGAGGTCATTTACAAGGAATTGATACTTCATAACAATGTTAAAAATGGAACAAATGTCTATCACTTATGTCAATACTTTGTCATTTACTTCCCATCATAGGTCTGTCTACAATTACTATTCATTCATATTTAAGTATTGCTTTATAAATAAACTATTTAATGCTGGTTATGAAGACCCTAGCTATCAAATAGGTACCAAAAACTGGCAATACATATATTGAGTTTTCACTGGGCACAGTACAAAATGCTAAACCTGTTTTATATGTTTTATATGTTTGTCAAAATGAAAGTGACAATTTATTATTGTGAAGAAACTTAATCACACACAAAGTGCACCACAACAAAATGTGACCTCTGTGTTTAACACTAAAATCCCTGAAAGTAACAAACTTTCACATATGGAGCAGTGGGCAGCTACGTGCAGTGCTAACGGACAGTACCTTGCTCAAGGCTAACTCAGTGGTGCCTGGGCTGGGACTTGAACCTGCAGCCTTGCAATCACAAGGGCATGGTCCTAACCAGTCGGCCACAACTGCCCACCTGCCCACTGCCCAACTGTTGGAGAAAGATCTTCATTTCTTGTAGGATTGTACTGCAGGAACTGGGGATAATTATTGTTCTTAAATGCATTACATTACATTACATTTATTCATTTGGAGTTACAGTACAAGGAGTTCAACACATTCCTCTTAGTCGTATAAAACAGTGCAGGTGCTACAACAGTGCAGGTGATAAGTGCTACAACATTGTTATCTGAAAGAGAAACACATTCTACATCATCATTTACTGCATATGAGTACATCTAAACAGACGGTAAGTGCTACAGCATAAATAACATGGTTTATTCACATATACGAGTGCTAAAGAGTCAAAGACATTCTACTTTGTCATAAGTGCTTCAGCATCAGCTGTTGTTAAGTTCTTTAAGTGGTTCTTCACCTATGATAAAGCAAGTACCATATTTAATTATATATGTACTGTAGTATGAACATAAGTGAGTATAAAAGTAAATGTAATGTAAAATGCAGTTTTAAGACACCTTTTTAGCTCTTACTTCAGGTTAGGTACTTTTTCAGTTCAAGAGGAACTCTGTGATGTACGTGTATTATGATTGGTCCAGATGAAAGCGTATCTGCCTAAGCATTCTGTGTTAAACTTCAGCCATGTAAACAATAACCCTGGTCATTCAAAACTGACCAACAGTGAAGTCAAGGCTTTATTGAGCTTATATGCAACGGAGGAAATGCAATCAGTTTTTGACCCAATCAGTTAATCTGTCATTTTCTTGTATGCGTGTGTTATTACAGCCCTTGAGTGGCTTATGGCACCTCAGCACTCTTCCTGACAATGTGAATGCAAATAAATAAACAAACAAATAAATGTGTGTAGCTCCTGGAAGGTGACAGTTCTAGGTAGAGTCCCTAGAATTGTGCAAAAGCACCTTATGACATTAGTGCAAACAAAGCGGATTGTGACAGAGCCACATGAACTGTCTAATGTATGTTGTAAAGTGAGATGTCTAGCAGAATCTTGTCACTCACATTTTTGGTGAATACAAACATGACACAAAAAGTATACAAAAAGATTAAATACATAGTAAATTTTACAGCATTTGAATTTTATGGTGTCCATTTTATGAGCCAGTGCTGTTTTATTCTTCTTCTTATACTTATACTTATTATTATACTTGTCACCTGTTATCATTAATAATAATAATAATAATAATCATCATCATCATCATCATCATCATTATTATTTTATTATTATAATTATTATATATTTATGTTTATTAGATTTTTTACAACAGCACCCTATTAACAACCATCAGACTTTGTGACCGTTTATACCTCAGTCAAAAATCTCAAACATCTTGGCCAGTCGTGAGCATCTCTGGTCAAAGCAAGGCTAGCTGGAATATTGGGTTCTTTATCAGCTTTATATTCTTCCAGTTAACTTACTAACATGGGTTTTCCAACTAATGAAGTTTTTAAGTCATAAGTTGAAACCAGTCTGGTTATTTTGGACTTGAAGGACCAACCATACAGTACCTCATTCTTGTAACCAAACAACCATTACATACATAACTTACTTTTGCATCTTCCAAACCAAAGCTGAGGCAAGTTCATTAGACAGCTCAACCTGATTGGATGAGAATATTTTCCACCAGTTCTGTAACATAAATGCTGGTTGATGGGGGGAGGAGATGCCAAGAGCACAACTGACCTCAATCTCTCTAGATGGGTGGCATCTAGAGAGATTGAGGTCAGTTGTGCTCTTGGCCGTGGATGTCTCTGCCATCACTAGGGATGAAGATCCTAAGCGTTTTAACCACCACATTTATAAGGCATTGTGTAGGTGTGTTGGTATAGAAGGACCATGCACTTTTATTATGCTGGTTGAACATTGTCATTTGCATTCAGGTTCTTGCATTAACTGTTGTTGCAGCCATATCAGCTATAAAAGCAGACAAGCCTGTGTGCCTAACCATTCATTAGGTTAAAGTAGGGTCCCCTCTGTAATTTCTTTTGCCCCCTTGCCTAATTAATCCTTAATTTCTGCTCCAATGGTGGGTATGTGTGTTTTGCCTTCTCTGCTTTTGAATGTTCAAGCTGCCAAAGCAATCACCTGGATCACACAGGGGATATCAGGGGTGTGGAGGTTGATGTGAACGTTTTCAACCAGATTCATTAGTCGGCTCTGGGAGACCCAGACCCGGGACTGTGGCCTCCTGAGCTCATATCACTCCAACAATTTCAAGGGGGAGGCGAGCAAGCTTAGCAACAGCAGGCCACCCATGAAATTACATCAACATTCCCCTTCTTCCCCCCACCCTTGTAATTACATTTAGTTAAATGGGAAGGCAAAGTGTGGATGTGATGTAATTAAGGGGTAATTGACACCTTAGCCAGGTTCAATCACAACTGCGATTCACTCAAGAGAGGAGGAGACGGAGTCCGACAGGAGTATGTTATGACTTTGCACGCTGTTGGGCGCAACTTTAGTTGAGTTAGTGCGTCAACATGCGGAAACACGAATGCCGTGTTTGCCGAACTGTGAAAGTCAGATCGGATAGTATAACCAGAGGAAATAAAAAGACAAAGAAAAGAAGACAAGCTATTCTGGTCTACAGGCCAGAAAGGAGGGCATGGACTGCCGTGTGGGGGGAAAAAAGAAAAAAAGAGTAAAAGGGCAGTCATGCAAACAAATAGGCAAACACAGAGAGCGCAAAATGGCTTCTTGCCATAAACACACTCTACTGCGAGAGAGCGTGAAAGGGAGATTTTTTTCTCAGAAAAGCTCTTGAAAAAACGCTTTCACTCAGTCGCTAGCTAACAGTGTTTCAGGGATCGTGCCACTTATTCTGCCAACACCCACTTAGTGTCAGCCAAGATTGTTATTTGCCCATCACCATAAAACCATTTTCAACACCCGGAGCCTATCAAGCAAAACGAGTGCTACGTGGAGCACTGTTACTGTTGTTCTGTGGACACAACAATTTAGTAAAATGCTGGCAATTTGCTAAAAACACAAAAACGTCTTTTGGCACATGGCTATGAATAGCAAAGAGATAAGAGATGATAAAAGATGATAAAAGAGAAGGCCAAAATCAAAATACGACTTTTCTTGGAGTTCAATTTTTGTCATTCCATTTCATTTCTATTTGCAAATTTCTCTCACAAAGCTGCTAATTAGCTAGCATGCGTAATGCTATTCTTGTTCCGTATGTTTAGCTTGTAATCCCATGAAAAATACATGCGATTTTTAATTCAAAATAGCTACAAGTCTGGCCTCTTTAACAGAGGCAGGTTTTTGATCTGTGGGCATCGGAATAAGACTTTTTGTGCTGCAGAAATGCACATACAGAGCCTTTACAAGTTCACTGATGCATTCAGAGCACTTGCCATTCTAATAATGCCCTGAGCTTGACCCACGAACAAACCCAAAACTTCACTGATGCATTCTGAATGCAGCCTCAGTGCAGTAAGACTGGCTTGCTGAATGGACGGTTGTTATTTGAGTGGTTTCTCTCTCTTTCTCTCTTCTACTTTCTATCTCCGGCACTGACCTAACACCATATTTCTTTTTCCCCACCCTGCACTCAGCCAATGGTCAGACAGTGAACAATGATGGATGCTTTTTCGTGCCAAGTGCTTTCAAGCAGCACACTATCCTTGCTCCAGCTTGGCTTTCTTTGGTTTGCCCAATGCGATTAGTGTGCAGCACACTTTTTCTAGCAGTGTATGCAATATGCCAAGGAGGCTCAGTATGGAGAAGGCCTACAAGAATTAAAGAAAACATGAGCATTGCAATTGTGCCGGCTACACACTTTAATTTCAAAATAAGGCAAAGTATTAAGAAGACCTCAGTGATAAGGCAAGCCTGGTTTCCAGTTATATCTTTGGTTTATGTAGATGGTCTGGAGGGAACCAAACATCACCACCTGGAACTGTGAGTCACACCTAGAGTTTCATTGAGGGGGTTAGAGGTTTGCAAGTTTTAACTAGCTAGCATTGAGACTCAGACATCACAGTAGTGTAGCAATCTCCAACCAATTAGTCCATTGGTGTGCAAAACCAAATAAACTGAAAAAAAGCACAATTACTTACCTCACATTTAACTGACAAGTTATTATAACAGCTGACGACACACCACAACAGATAAAGGCTGTAACCAGAACAGAGTACAGTGCTAGGAATAGATATCTAGGGTGTATGGTTAAGGAATTTTCCACATTATAGGACTTTGATTTCCTAATCACATTCAATATTTGTTCTACCATATTGGATAAGAATTATTCTAGACTAGGAACTAGCAGAGCTCAGCTAAGTTGTGCAAGCAAAGTTGTGTTTACACATTGGCCATGGAAAGAAAATAACGCCAATGGTATTGACGACTTATGTAATTGGTGATGATGAAAAGAGAACTTATACAAGACACTAGGATGTCTCTGGGTTTAATGCTCTTTTTCTGGTGTCACTTTCATTTCTTATTTGTAAGTCCTGCACTTTGTATTTTTTTCTGTTTTCTTTAAATCTGTATAACAAATTAAATTAACTATGTATATTGCACTTTGAGTTGCATCCTGATGTATGAAAAATGCTCTATAAATAAAGAGTATTATTATTATTATTATTATTATTATTATTATTGTTGTTGTTGTTGTTGTTGTTGTTGTTGTTGATGTTGATTATTTCAAGTCAATTCCAGCCATTTTCCAAACCACTAATGCATTTCGGGTATCGGGAAGCTAGAGCCAATCCCAACTGACTATGGGCCAGTGAGAGGAAACCAGAGCACTTGGGGGAAACCCATGCAAACTCACAAACTCCACATGGAAAGGCTCCAATTGCCAATGTGGGGATTGAACCGAGGACCATCTAGCTGTGGGGTGACAGTGCTTTTTTTGTTGTTTTCAATGGCATCAGAGCACTATTTGAAATCAGAAGAGGGTCTGGCTTCTAAATGAGGAGACCTACAGTAGGTGCTTTCAGATATGAGTGATCAGGATGCTGATATAACACAACACGAAAACACAGTGATTAGTTAGAGGGCGAGTTTGCATAACCTTTAGTCGATATCACTTGTGGATGCTTAATATAGTCTAATAGCACATTGTCTATACACTTAGCATCAATAATTCTATCACTGGACCTTTCCCTTTTTTACCAGCCTACAGTAAGTGATATTCTCGAAGACAGCGGGTGGAGGGGTGTATGGAAAATGTTACAGTGCGCATGCTGTGCAGGGTGCATTGTTTGTATGTGTACTGAACTGTGAAAGAGAGACACTTCCACTGTTTTTCTGTTAAATTAAGTAAAAATCACATTTTTTATTCCGTGTGAAGTATATAGGCACTTAAACAGGTGCAGCCGCAAACTGAAGACCCTCAGAGGCTTCACAACAAGGTGTCTCACCAATAGGAGTGTGTGATAGAGGGGAGGGGATGTCAGGGCAGCCTCAGAAAGCTGTCAAGAAGACACTTTACTGCTGGTTGGAGGGAAAAAAGGCAGGTAGGAGGGGAAATGAAGTAGCAGGTTTAATCTCTCTTCTGATGTTCAATTCACTCTCAAGGTACATCCTTAGTAAACAAACAGAAACACTAATATCTGCTAATTGTGTAAAAAGATCAATGCAACAACGTAACAAATATACTACACCTATATGTCTACTCTATAGTAAGCAAACGTCTGGTTTCCTCTGGTCAAAAGACAGGTCTGAATGATTTTCTAAGTCAAAATAAGTAACAGGTTTCTACCATTTCAATGCATTTAGTATTAATTTGTTGAATGTAATATGTTGAAAAAAGCTAAAATTTGGTGCCCTAGCTTAATTTGACTCAATTAATGTAAATTGACTTAATTAAGTCTTAATCCAAGTCAAGTGTAGACAACAGCATATTAAAGAACATATTAAAATCTGCAACCTGTCAAACCTTTCAGTTTTGTTTTTACACTCATCAGCTAAAGGTTTATCTAAGCATTGGTGAATAATAAAGGCTAGATGATTTTGATGGACCCAAACATCTAAAAAACATCTAGAACAGGTTTGGGGAAGCCTTCTATTTACTGTTTTGACATTACAACTGTAAGAAATGCAACATGCTGTGCAATAAATAAATAAATAGAATGAAACGTTGTAATAAAAGCTGACATTTCAAAAACCCACTGTAAAGGTGGCCAAACTTACCCACAGTTTTTGTGTATTTTTTACCAATACAGTGGTGTGAAAAAGTGTCTGCCCCCTGATTTATTTTTTCCATGTTTGCCACACTTAATTGTTTCAGCTCATCAAAGAAATTTAAACATTACTCAAAGACAACACAGATAAACACAAAATGTGTTTTTAAGTGAAGGATTTTATTATTAAAGGAGAAAATAAATCCAAACTTACATGGTTACAAGTGATTACCCCCTAAACCTAATAACTGCTTGGGCTCTTAGCAGAAACAAATGCAATCAAGCATTGGTGATAACTTGCAATGAGTCTTTTACAGACCTGTGGATGAATCATATCAGAGGTGGACTTGCTGGTGTGTTTTGGATCATTGTCCTGCTGCAAAACCCAAGTGTGTTTCAGCTTGAGGTCATGAACAGATGCTCAGACATTCACCTTCAGGAGTTTTGCATATCCTGAAGCAGTAAAACAGCCCCAGACCATCACACTACCACCACCATATTTTACTGTTGGTATGATCTTTTTCTGTAATGTGCTGTTACTGTTACAGATGTATTGGGACAAACACCTTGCAAAAACTCTCTCATCGGTCCACAGAGTATTTTCCCAAAAGTCTTGGGGATCATCAAGATACAGGTCCTTCTCAAAAAATTAGCATATTGTGATAAAGTTCATTATTTTCTGCAATGTACTGATAAACATTA
>JBBIGC010000039.1:7579151-7610199 GCA_037576955.1 Lepidarchus adonis
AACTAGGGCATTGCACTGTTTAACCAGGTCATAGCGCTGTTGAACCAGGCCTTCAAGCTGTTGAACCAGGCCATAGCACTGTTTAACCAGGTCATTGCGCTGTTGAACTAGGCCATAGCGCTGTTTAACCAGGTCATTGCGCTGTTGAACTAGGGCATTGCACTGTTTAACCAGGTCATAGCGCTGTTGAACCAGGCCTTCAAGCTGTTGAACCAGGCCATAGCGCTGTTGAATCAGGCCATCATGCTGTTGAACCAGGCCATAGCTCTGTTGAATCAGGCCATCATGCTGTTGACGCAGGCCATCAGCTTCAAAAATAACTTGCATTATATAACATTTATGCACAAAATGTGTGATTTAATAAGTGACATTAATTGTACAGTGTATGACTCACTAGTACAAGGGTTTATATTATTATATATGTACTGATGCCGCTCACGTTTTTGCTCAATGGTGATCCTTTTGTTCTCTCAATTGTTTCTATAGGCTCTAACATTTCACATTTTTATTCTACAGATGCTAAGTTCTACATGTGCATTGTGAGAATATGCATTAAACATTAAAAATAATGTGCAAAATTTCAAAGCTCCAGTACTCCAGTACTTTAACTCTAGTAATATTCTACAACCTTCACTTGTAATTGAGTACAATTTGATCTAGTGTATCTGTACTTTGACTTAATTTTCCTTGTAGATTTCTTTAGGTATATAACCTTTATCTATGGGAAATATATTAAAGAGGGTGAACAATTTACTTGTTCTAATACGTAAAAATAAACACATCGATAATTTCTTAATAATTTTATCCACTTTTTAAATGTACATGTTTATTTTATATTTGCCAGTCTGGTCTGAGACACACAGGAACTATTGCTCACATTTCTATATGTTTATTCTGATCTGGTACGGTCACATAGGGAGGGGGACAAAAATCAGCCACCTTTATAATATGTAAAACATTTATTGTATTATGCATACAAAAAATTTAAATCACAAAAAGTACAAATTAAAAGTTAAAAGTAATGACAAATTTGGCATGCTCCCTCCCTGTGTTGAAGCCCTTCCAAGTCCTCACATGATGATCAAGATGCTTTTCCCTACTCCGCCAATTTAGATATTTTGTCCTTTTCACATTTTAAATATGGCTCAAATTGCTCAAACTTTTAGCAAAAATCTGCTTGCGCAATCCATGAGACTACAGTAGTGATTACTGTATTTAATAATCATCCTGCAGACACTACAAGAAGCAATCTATAAGTCACAATCACGTCTAATAAAACCTGAAGATAAGGAACAATGTCTTTTCAGTGTTAAAAATGAAACATTTATATTCATATTGTTCAGGAAAAGAAAAACTAATGATTTTAAAAGCTAAAATAAACTGCAAATCCTCTTTTCTAATAAACAAAATTTGTGCAATCTGAGTGAAAAAAATGCTCAGGACATGATGAGGGAATTATTCATTTATACCATCTTTAGAGATCCTTCAACATAAGAATGCAACCTGATTATAATATCCCCCAAAAAGTATTTAATATGTAAAGTACTTATTTGACAGCCTAATAAAATCAGTTCCCCAAGCCAATATTAGAATTACAAAAAGGTTGCATCTGACGACTGCTGCAAATAATTTACAAATGTGATTAATAATTCATCTCACTTTCAAATGCATATGAAGCCCATTCCCAGCACCACTGGGATTCCCTGTTGTGCACTAGTGGGAAAACATTTAGAAGTTTTACGTGACCTAACAGCTTTCCAAAAGGCAACTTCTGAAGTTTTGTTTTTGTGCTTGCGGTCATTCAAGTTTTCTCATCTTCCCTCGTCCTATAGACCCTCGGGTTGAGCCAACGACTAATATTTATCATGTTTCACTGCAGATCCACTAATTCGGTCGACATCGTCCAACACTAAACGCCCCAGCACACAACAAGGGTCCAAGCACGTACTGAGAGTAAGGTAGCAATGTCCCTGCCCTAGAACTAAAACTGTAGAAAAATATTCACTGCATGCCTCCTCTTCCAATTTCCCCCCCAACATTTACAAAAATAATAATGTTCAGCTTATACAAGTCAAAAAGTAACTGCATCAGAATGAACAGGGTGGAAAAGTTTTATCCAAAAAGATTGTTCACCAGTGGCCTCCAGATTAAACAAATGCATAATACCATGCATAGTACCAATTTCATATTCATTTGGCAGATACTACAAAACACCTGCACACAGAAACGTTAAAAACTGTTGCTATTCCCCATAAGCGTTCACTTTAGATCAATTTTCAATTTACATTCAGTTTCTAGCACCAACTATCTTTGGTCAAATCCCAACACAAAGGCTTAAATCATCAATAAAATGAACAGCTATGCAATTAGCTGCAAAAACGAGTGTGAATTAAGAACATTCTGAACGCAGTAACGTTAAGAATAAGCAAAATTAAGGGCGAAGTAAAACTACAAACGCTTGGCTACAGTGAACCGACTCCTTAGATCTCCCCATCCGTCCAATTTCACACATCTAGCCGAACTCAGACAAAGGCAGCTTATTTTCATGATTTCAGATGGAGGGATAATGGAAAAACAGCCGGATGCACAGTTTGAGGCTTAGTTGCATGATTTCCAGTCTCTTGTACTAGAAATATTCCCCAAATGCCCTCGTTTAAAACATTCACTCATCAGTATCTGTGACAATACTTATTCAGTGATTACTATTAAAACGGCCTTGCAGTGATTAATCCTCTGGGACACTTTTCCGTTCTTTTCCACCCTGTTTATCCAGCTGGAGAGCAAAAACAACACACAAGCTAAGCGAAAGCAGTCAGTTCCACCTACAGTAAACTATAATATTTCAGGAATACAAGTCCCTCAGAGCAGAGCATCTCAACACCACTTCCTACCTAATCAACCACAGGGTGACAAAAAACGACTGCACGAATATGCAGATGCTTTAGCGTCACTGTTACACAACTGCTTAGTTGCTTGTAAATGCAGTGAGTCATTTCCTGATGCCATGTTTAAGACCACTGCTGTGCTATTGGGGTGATGCATCCATTCTGAAGCTGTCCAGCTTCGACAATTGAAATAGTTGAAAATGTTAAGACAAACATTTTGATAGATGAGAGAAAAAAAAAAAAAAGTGTTGAAGCACAGTTCATTATTACCTGACTAAAAAACGAGGTCCGATACAAAAATTCTAGGTCGGCGACATTCTGTCGGGGAGTAGTGGGAGCAATTTTTAGAATTCATGATTGACGAATACAAAAGTAGTGGCTCTGTGAGAGAATAGAAAAAAAACTGCCGAATGAAGCTCCCTCACATCACGGCACACTCCCTGGATCGGGTCTTGGGATCGCCCTGGGGGAAAGAAAATGAAAGAAAGACAGAAAGGAAAATATATATGAAACCCTAACAAACTTCAAAGCCAAAAAGCCACTCAAAGCACAATAAAAGTATTGTTTTAATATACACCACTATCCCCATCACACCACCAACCAGGCTTTATTTGTGAACCACTATACCAAGTTTAATGAGGAATCAATGAAACTTCAATCCATCAACTTGCCTGCTGATGAAACAGGTCTTCATCTCCAAAGCCTCCTTCTTCATCATCTCCGTTCTCTATTTCTACCACATTTTTTGTCACTGTTCGCTTTGCCACCTCCTGGAGAGACAGAGTATTACACCGTTCTTTCACAAATTTCACTCTACGTTTTACCCTAAATAAATATGTAATAAAAAGAATAAGCATCTTAATAAATGTAATAAAACACCACAAGTCCAGGTGAAGCTGTACCTCTCCATCAGAGTTGACCAACAAGGTGAGGGTTTCTTCTCCTGTGCCCCAGCTGCTCTGGCTCTTCCATAACAAGTCAGAAGGAGGACTGTGAGCCACACCTGCATCTGCAGCCCATACCTGAGCACAATGGCAAAACAAATTAAGCTTCACTTGGGAAAATAGAATCAGGATAAGCAAAGAAAAAAAGAAAACCCATAAAATATACAAAAAAATAAATAAAAACTCACCGTAACAGTCTGGCCTGCTTTGAGGACATATTTAGGGCTGAACTTGTAGGTAATTTCTTCTCCATCTCCAATTTGCCTCTTTAGCCTCCAGCTGCCCAGAGACTGATCCTAAAACAAAGACACATGTTTGTTTATTTCTTTTTAATTAATTTGATATTCAATATAAACCATTCAAATAATTACAAATGCAAGCTGTGTAGCTTGTCAGAAATGGTCAAAATATAATTTCCCATTTTCTATGATTGCAGGAATTCCAGTAATCAAATGATTTACCCCAAAATGAAGTAATATTATAAACGTAATCAATCACAAAATGTTATATATTGCACCTGTGATGTAACCCACCTTATCAGAGTTATTCTTGAGGGTAACGGATTTTCCCTCCAGGTCAATCTCCTCAATAGTGATGGCGCCCGTAGCCTCCGCCTGCTGGCTGATGTGGAAGCTGGGGGCAGTGAGCGGTTCTTCCACACGCTTTCTTTTGGCACGAGAAGTGCGGGAAGAGCTGCTGCTGGCTGTGCTTCGGGTGACGGTCACTCGAGAAGAGGGACTGGGGGAGAGTTTCAGTCTTGGGGAGAAAACACAGAAGTACAACTGTTGAGTAAAAAAACCCAACTGTCTTATACAGATTCAGAAAACAGTAGATGTACAGGGCTGGATGAAAATATTACAGCATTAAACAGGGATTTAATTGTATTATTAAAATAGTTTAAAAAGATAAAAGGACCCTAATGCTTTATGAAAAGATGGAGAAAACGATCACTGCACATTTTAATACATAATTACTGCTCACTTGCTGAAAATACTGGAAAGCAAAAAATTAAATGTGGCATGTGCACAAAAAAATTTGTTTTCTCCAATATATAAAACTAGGCACTAAAATTTATTTTTACATTTGGTTCATGTACAAGGTATGAACGTATTGTCACTTAAATATTTCAGCTAAATATTTTGCATAACTCCATACAAAATAATTACACCTTTGTATAGTCTTGCATAGCCAAACTTGATTGTGTAACAAAAATATACAGCATGTCCTACTTTGAGCTTCAAATTCAGATTAGTGTTTGTAACTGCATGGACACTGTACATCTGAGATGCATTGAATGGTGCTTAAAAAACAATAAACAATTCTTCTAATATTAGCGTGAACACTGCTATCTACTGGCAATAGCATAAATTAAAAAAAAGCAAAATTGCACAGCGCATTCACCTCATTTTCTATTTATTCTGCCTGTGCTCCACTAATCCGCATCACTGAGTGAAGCTTGATTTCTAACTGCTTCTTCTTGGGAAGCTTTACCACAGAACGTCCAAGCCTTAAAGTCTACTCAAGTGTAAAGGATGGTATTTCAATTGTTGTCATTTAGTTCACACATGAGGAAAATTCAATAAACATTGAAGCTGAGAGAAGAAAAAAACAACATTTGACAGTTCACAGATGAGTTCGGGCTGAAAAACATGTTTAATGGTCCGAATGTCTGCAAGAGAATCCTATAAACTCCAGACAGAATGGTGCAAAGCATCCTCGAACATGAAAGCACATTTTTGTCATTCTTCACATGTCAGCCCACCTGAAACAATTCAAGACATGCAGCTCTAAGCAGGTCCTCACTAAGGTCCTCACACACCTGGTCTAACAAACCATTAGTGCAGAGGTAAAAATGCCCCAGGTAATGTTTACGGAATGTGTTTGGACATTAGAGCCAGATTTCCCAACCCTGTTCCCCGAGTTTAGTTTTTAACATAGTAAAATACTTTAATAATAAATTGAGTTTTAATCAAGTTAGTTTCTACTCTGATTCAACAGATTCAAATGCAATGTCTTAATTTGACATTTTTTATTTTTAAGATATTTAAACTGTTTTCAAATTACATCTAAAACACTTGTAGATATGAATAGGACATGTTAACTACGCTGTAGCACCTGCCGTCTGTTTTAGAATTAATCATAAACTCTTAATGAAAGTGTAGAATGTGTTTCTCTTTCAGGTAGTAATGTTGTAGCTCTTATCATCTGCACTGTTGTAGAACCTGCACTGTTTCTATGACTAAGAAGATTAAGTTGAACTCCCTGTAACTCGCACATCAGTGTTGTCATGTGTGAATTTATGCTGATTGTTCCTGTACCTGGAAGTCGCTTTGGACAAAAGCGTCAAAAAATGAATAAATGTAAATGTAAACCTGAACTCAGCAGGAAGTTGAGAACAAACCAACCAACCCTGAAAGTGTAGATCTACTTCCATGCCATGAATCGACTTAGAGTTGTATTGTTTTTTTTCCCTTCAGTTTTCAGGAGTAGGATTGAGCGCCAGTGCCTTAAACTCTACCTTAATGAAAGAAGTCCTAAGCTGCAAGTCTGTATTTACTTTTGCCACCCATAAGCATGTGTTAGGTGACCCCCAAAGTGTTTAGCTGGTTGGGGACTCCCAGGGTGTCCACGTTTTATTCCATTTAAAATAACACCTCGGTTGGCAGTCCAGCTTTTCTAATGGGCTGGCTGGAGTTGTTTTGCACGGTTTCTTTTCCCTAAACTCACCTGTCTTCCTCTCCCTCCAGCAGCTTTCTGTAGGCATTGATCTCCATATCCAGGGCCAGCTTCACATCCAGCAGTTCCTGGTACTCATTAAGCTGAAGCTGCATGCGCTCCCTCATCTCTGCCATCTCATGCTCCTTGCTATCCACCAGTCTACGATGCTTATCACGCTCACTGTTTAGGAGGTCCTCCAGCTCCCGCACACGTTCTTCTGCTGTCGCCGCCTGAAAATGTTGCATCACAGATCATGCTACAGTGGTTAGGTACTGCAGGACTAAACAGTTCAATAAAACATGCAACACATCACAGAATAAAATTCTAATTCTGCTCAGAGAATTTAATAAAAAAGCTAAATTATCACCTTTAGAGAACAGCATTCCAAAACTAATTTTAGAATAATGAAATAGTAAGCAAATTTAGTAGATATCTAACTTTTATTGCCTTCTCACCTGTTTTTGAAGTGCAGAGAGCTGATAGCTCAGACTCTCGATCCTCACGTGAGCCTCCTGCAGCTCCTCCCGTGCTGTACTCACTGCCTTGTCATTAAGATCAGATGACACCTTGGCATTCTCCAGCTAAACAGAAAAGTAGCAAATAAAAGAGAAATAGAGAAACATGGTTTTGCTTGTTTTTAGTATTTCTACTAGTTTAGAAAGAACCCAGCTCTGCAGAAGTACTGCTCTCAGACTTATAATAAGAAATATGTATTTAAATATTTACAGTCAATATTTGTGTTTCAACAGTCTTATCTAGAACTGACTTAAACCAGTTTACACTATGACTGTACAGATAGCAACATATCTAGAATCGACCAAAACTGGGTTACACTATGGCCCTATAGTCAGAACCATATCTAGAACTAACTGAAACTTACACTATACCTCTAGAGTCAGTGACATATCTAGAACTCATTTAAACCTGCCTGTTTTATAGCTCTAGAGTTAAACATGTATCTAGAACTGAGTAAAATGTTACATCTACAGCTCTACAGTCAGTGACTTATCTAGAACTGGCACTAACTGGCTAACATTACAGCTCTACAGTCAGAGACATATCTAGAACTGACATAACCCAGTTTGCACTACAGCGTTACAGTCAATTACTTATCTAGAACTGACTTAAACCAGTTTACACTACGCATGCACTGTAATGGAGAATACATTACCTTGGCCTGGAAGGTTTGCTCCAACTCCTCCTTGTAGAAGCTGACCTGCTCCTCATGCTGCTTGCGGAGATCCTGCAGGGCCTGAGCCAGTTTGAACTCATAGTCCTGCTTAGCCCCGGAGTCCACCTCCACCATCCGCTTCTCATTGCGTCTCCTGGTCTCACGCACCTCCTTCAACAACCAGACGGGGAGAATTTCAAAAGAAAAGGACTGGAAGCTCACAGCAAACTATTCAGTACATTTAAAACAACCCCAATTAGCAATCTTAGGAGTTTAACAAATGATCGTCTATACTTATCCCAAATTCAGTTTCACTTGTACTATACAGTGTCACACAGTGCGGATTATCCGCAAGAATGAACAACCACCTCCTCAAACATGCTTTTCCTGAACTGCAGCTCCTCAGCCAGACTCTGACTGCGGTTCTCTTGATCCACTCGCATCAGGGTTTCAGTCTCCAGTTGTTTCTTAGCCACCGCATGAGCATCTTCAGCCTGGATACAAGACCAACACTTCAGTGCACTGTAATGCTCACATACAAGGAGACACAAGGAAGCTTAAGTGATCTGAGATGATTAACCTTGGACAACTGAGTCTTCAGGTCAGCCAGTTCTGCAGAGAGGGATGCGTTTTCGCCGAGAGCCGTGTTGAGAGCAGCCTCGCTCTGGTTATACTGAGACTCCAGGTCCTTAATACGAGCCTGAGCGAGAGCCAGGTCTCCATCCCTCCTCTTAAAGCTGGAAAACACAAATGTGCAATAGATATATAATACACATGTATTACACGTGTCTGGACGCCTGTCAAATGGAGAAAAATAACTACATGGCTACAGTTGGCCGATATAATACAAAGTCTTTCATGTACATATGCGTGAATGTCATGTGTATGTTTAAAAATGCAGAAATCATGACTTTTGCATATCGGATTTGCTTTACAATTAAATTACATAGCTTTAAAATTACAAATACATTTAAACAAATAAAAGACTTTAGCACAGTAGCCAAGTGTCATCTAAACATTATAGTGCTCCAATATACTGTCATATTTAAATACCCATCAAACTAAAAAATCTGTCCTGACAGCAAGATTTTCTCTCTTTTTATGTTTTACCTGACAATGTTAAAATAATTCTGAAGTCCTAGAAATAATAGCCTTTATTCGTCTAATAAATAGAAACATAGAATAGAAAACATGAGCAGTCCCCAAAAATGTTCAGACCCCATTACATTATCGTTGCCATATTTGTATTATCCTTATCGGCAATACTTATGATTAAAAAGCAAAAGAAAAGTTAATAAATTTAAGAAAAGTGTTTTTTTTTAGATTGCTACAAATATTCAATATATTAAGATCATATATAAATATTGCGAAATTTCCCACTTGTGGGACAATAAAGGATTATCTTCTCTTATTCAGCTCAAACTTTTACTGACTGGATGTGAGCTTGAAGGAATTACAAAAATCCAAACTTTGCATACATCTATTTTTGCAAAGCTTATTTCCCTTATCAAATTTACATTTTCCTCAAATCACAGAAACATCTAAGGGAAAAATCTCCAATGACATTTTTAATGTCTGCCACATACATTCAGAACTAGATTAGGATTAAACAACTGATAGCCTGTGATATTGTGGTCACATCATCACGACTGTTCATGATCTCATAGCCTCAGACTTCCTGTTAGGGTTTGTTAACTAGCAACGAGAGTAAACCAAACTAAACATGTGTCCAAGAGAGGAGGGGAGAGAAGAAGAAGAAAAGAGGCAAGTGAAAAGAACTGATTTCTAAACCGGCAAAATGAAAATGTGTAGTTTCAATGCACTGGTTGCTTGTATTATCCCAACAGATGGAAACAGATGGAACTGGTCTTTAAATTAGATAAGCTTAAGGTAAACACAGACCACCATACGGAGACTAAAAGCTTATAGGGTAAACTTTAAGGCCGTGAGGCACAGAAGAAAGAACTGATGAAGTTATGTGACATTTAATTACACATCTAGGCCAGTTAAAGTAAACCTTCTACAGCTGTGAATTCTGTGTTCCTACTCTTGTGGAAAATTCAACTTCGATTATGATTAGTGGAAAAAGTGGGAATAAGGCTTAAGTTCTTGCAAAAATTGATTCAATGTATAATAACTATTACATTTGAGAGCATACATACACTAAGCTTCTGGGTTCTAATTTTGGTGGAAGGACCCACAATCTAAAAGCAAGGTTTTTAGTATGCAGGATTTAAAATGGAATAGAATAAACCGTTATTATCCCACAAATGAGAAATGTAGGCGTTACAGAGCTCCAACACCTCCAACAAGTATGATCTGGTCTATATACACAAAATAAAAATAATAATAATAATCTTATATACATAAACACCAAGAAATCTGCACAAAATATTTATAAGTATACAGAAATGTGCATAAGTATGAGGAGATGATACGGATGAGATGAAAAATATAACGTGCACCGGCATACTGTATGTGAATAGAAGCAGTTGAAAGCAGATGATGTGTCAATCTTCGATGATAAATAATTTTACGTACTTCTTAGTAACCTCTTCGAGTTCAGAGTTGGCTTTGCCCAGATCGATCTGCAGCCTCGCTCTCTCTTTTGCGGTCTCGTCAAGAACACGCCTGGCGTCTGCGAGCTCTGCTTCGTACAGGGACTTTATTCCCGTCACCTTGGGAGAGTAAAGAGAAAATACACACCGACAGTCAGGGGCCTGGCTGTGTGCTTTAGCCCAGGGGCCAAACAAGTGGTGCGCAGCTGCATGCAAATCTAATGCTTGTGTACACATAAACAAGTGTTTCCTACTAAAGGAACACCAGCCAGAGGAAAACTAAATCATATTTAGCGCAGATGTATTATCTCACCATACACACACACTAACAGTCATTTGTTAAACCAGGAGTTCCTGATCATCCACAAATGTGCACCCGGTTTGTCTTGTATATAAAATAAAACGACACTTAACAGCATAACCAGTTAAACTCATTTCAACCATATTATTACACTGATTATTTTCTACATGTGTGTGATAACACTAAACTAAAACATAAACTAGGTTACGTTTTTAGCCTAATAATCTTTAATTATAGCTTATTCCTTGCACAGTCTGCTTATTGTACATGAATAACTACTCATGTGATGTTAATAAACATATTGAATGTATATTCATGTCACTCCTATTCGTTTACGAGGGGTGATGAGCAACTACAGTGAGCAGCAGCAGTTTTACCCTGGAACAGAAAAACAAAAACACTATTTCTTTTGTTAAATTAATATTTGCACGCTTTTTGCTTACCTGTTCTGTAAATAATGTGACAGTTTGCCTCACTGTTGTAAAAATTACTATTATTTTGATGGTTATAATTAATAATTTCAAGCATTAATTAAAATATTATTTTACAATCAGACCAGCATAAACTCGTTCAATATTGCCAAGTACTTGTACTGCAAACAAAAACTGCATTTACTTATTAACATTTGAGGCACTGCAACAGACATGTGTGAACAACAATTTTATATTAATACACAGCTTTCTCTTAAAGAAACCAAAACCTTAAAAGGCAACGCAACGTGTGTTACTATAATTAATCGTCAGGTTAGTTAAACATGACCGTTGACTAATCCTTGGGCGTTTTATTTAGTCGTTAGCTCCAATGCTAACTAACTACCATTGAAATCAACGGCACTGTTAGCGCCTTGTTAGCTTCAGCGGCTATGTCCTGACGTTCAAACTCACCTCTCTAGTCGTGACTTCCTCCTTTTCCGAAACTTTCACCATGAGCCGGTCGTTCTCCAGCTCCAGGGCCCGAACGCGGTCAATGTACACGGCGAGTCTGTCGTTCAGGTGCCGTAGCTCCTCTTTCTCCTGTAAGCGGGAGATGCGGGTGGGAGAGAGCGGCGTAGCGGCCGCGCGGCTCGGGGTGGCGGTAGCCATAATCAGCTCTGCGCGCTACGGTAGAGTAAAAAAAACTTCAGTCCTGCACCAGTTTTATTCACCTGCCCGACTTTTCTCCAGTCTTGCAGTCCTGATTTGAGGTAAACGCGTAAAAAACGAAACGTAAATTTGAGTTTTTCCTCACACACCCGTGAAACCCGCAGAAAGTTTTTTTTGAATGAAAGTCCAGTAGCCCAAAAGGAGTGTGAAAACAAAATGGCGCCGCTAACGTAAAAACGCGCCAAAACCGGCGCAGCTTGAGCGCTGGGAATTGTAGTCTTAAGGCGATTTTGTAGTCCATAAATCGTTGCCAAGCGTGTTTAACGTTTTCACTTTAATTAAATTATTGCATAAAATGACAGCGTAGTCTCTATACTAGACCTATAATAAAAACAATGAAAAATTGAACAATATTTATGGTAGTGAGTCTTTTTAAAATCATATTTAAGCTACTCAAGTTTTTGAGCATGAGAACACTGTATGTAATTTACAATATATTTGTTTTAATGATAAATGGTTCTGCGTTGTTCTCACCAAATCCAGATGTGACCTACAATACAGGGTCTTATTGTTACATCAGACATACGACATATTTTTTGTGCCCTACATGTTGAATCTGAAGCAAATGTGTACTCACGACACACCCTGTTGATTTATTTCCCTCTTAGTCACAATTCAATAATATTTATAATATCAGATTTTGATGTTATATGACAAAAATGACGATTTCTGTCCATTTAAAATAATATAAAACATTTACTATGTCGACATTGTATTACAGAGTACATTCTGTTTGATGCAACATGTTAAAGAAACAAAAAAAATCAATATTACAAAACAACTTTTAAGCATGATCCATTAAATAAAAAAAACTGCTTTTAATGTGTGCAGTATATTAATTTTATTGCTTGCATGAATAAATTTGTGATTGTGGAAAGTCTACAACTCATCAAATATATTTTGTTAGCATTAGATATTATATATATATATATATATATATATAGTAATATTTTATTTTTTTTGGATTATGTTATCTGATGCAGTTGTATTGTTTAAATTGTTCAACCAGCACCAAACAACAGCCCAGTTCAGCAGATTCATATTCTGCATTATGTTTAAAATAGTTTTCTAATTTTTTTTATGTTTCTGGATCCACAAGTGAATTTTTTTCTCTCTACATATTTGAACAAGTAAATTTCATCCGCTTTAATACACTGCCCGCAGATAAAGGTGGAAAAAAACAAGAAAAGTAGCTTTTCCAATCGTTTATTCTACAAAAATATAAACACAAGTGGAGAAAGTAAGTACACCTGTATCAGAAATAATATAGTTTGTGTTTTGCATAATTGTCCACAGAATCTATTATCAGCTTGTTGAAAATTGTGACAAATTTTAATTGATTTTAATATGTTTGAGGGTCAAATCCCCTAAATTTTTTTTAATAAGATTAAAAATATATTGCAACGATTTTCCAGGCTTGGATAATCATCAAGGGAAATAATGAAGACTGACACCAGGGTTTTTATGCTTGAATTGGGCAGCAGCCCATCACACTAATAAGCTCTGAGAAGAACTCAAAAGCAGTGGCGGTGAACTCAGCCATTCACCCAAATCCCACACACAACTTTACAAAATAACCCAGAATAGTCCCCCAAATAAACACACAAAACCTATTACCCAGGGGGCCATGCAGCACCAAAACATGCCCCCTTAAGCCTCAGCTCCATTACAATATATATTTTCAGGCCATTTCTTGTAGGATTTGTAGTGTGTTTAGGATCATCATCGTGTTAAAAGGTCCACCTCTGTTTTATAATGACACAGTCACAGTCAAGGGTTCCTCAGTGGTTCCCGGGCTGGGCCATACCTTGTGATCCCAGGGTCAAGGTTCTAAACACTAGGCCTCCACTAGCCTTACTTAAAGCATACTACTCTTAATTATGAGGCACAATTCATATCTGAAGCTTTAACTACAAGCGTTTCATTATATTTACGTTTAAATTAGACTTATCTGGCTGTTTTATCAGCGTTTTTTTGTTATGGACTCTTGTAGGGTTTTAATGCTAGTAGAGAATTGAATAAGGGCATTAATGATAAACAACAACACTATTTTTATTGCATTTTACTAATTTTTCCCTAGAAATTTACAGGATATTTATATTCAGCCGCAGGACCAGAGCTATGAGGATTATGAAGGACTCTTCTCACCTCGGTTCTGTGTGTTTATCCTGTGCAGTGTTGTGGGCTGGAGCTAAGCGGCGGTGTTATACTCGTGTTGGCCGCTGGGGGCGCGACGCTCCCAAGCAGCTGGTTTCTGTGGCGTTTACTTTCTACTTCCGCTCGGTGTCGCTCCTTTCCGTTTCGGACGCCATTAGAGAAAGCAGGTATGAATCTTCCGAGAATAGCGTTGCTTTTAATCTTTTAAATATCAGCGCCATCCTCAACATAATTACTACGAATGCATTTTCATTTACGAGTACAACTAATTTAGAGGGGCTTTGTGTTTTATTGGCTGTACTTGAGACGTGTAAAGGCGGTTAATCCTGTTTATTTGGGTCAAAACCTCGGAAGGTCTGTACTGTGGAACGCAGACGCTGATGTGTTTAAGTCGAAATAAAATGACGTGTGTTCGGGAATAACTGGTTCTCTAGTAACATGTTATGTTTGCAAAATTGTGTTTGAATTTAAAGCAGCAGGGGTTGTGATTTCCCTTCGGTATTTAAAAGAAACTACCATAGCTACTCGAGGTGGACTTTCCTCTTTTAAACGCTATTAGTGGTGTTTTAATACGAAAACGTGTGTATAAGTTTACAACCATAGCTTCCACAGGGCATAAAGGCAGCAAAGCCGTTTAAAGGGTTCACAATCTTGCTTCTGATGACCAGGTGTGGGCAGCTGTGATCCTGCAAGGCTGGAGTACAGTAATTTTGGTAGTTCCCATGCTCAAACACACCTGCTTCAACTACCTTTTCCTTTGCAAGGTGTAGTGTGTTTCAGGAGGAGAACTACCAAACTGCTGGACACCAGCTCTTCAGAAGCAGTTGCCCACTTCTTCTCTAAACATGTCCCAGCACAGAAGCTGAATCGTGTTTTAGGTGATGGAAAAGAGAAATTGTGAACACCTGGTTTATAGGATCTCGTGCTGTTAGGGCAGTGTTTGTTTCGCAGCAATTGAGTTTATGGTAATAGTTTTACCTGTTCATACATACTGTCTTATAACTCTCTCCCTGGATCCGATCTAGGCTTGTTCTAATGTTAGTGCACCCTCCGAGATCTCAAAAGATGTTCTAGACAGAACGCTGTTCTGTAAACGGTGATTCAGTAACAAAACTGATGACAGCATATGTTGATGTCCCTTACTTTAGGGACCCTAACAACAGCAGATCTTGACATGAAATTACTCATTTAATGAAACTGTTTTTCCAACAGAAATGGCCATTAGGTATCCTATGGCGGTTGGCCTTAACAAAGGCCACCCGGTGACCAAGAACGTGATCAAGCCTCGCCACAGCCGCAGAAGAGGGGTAAGTACAAGTTCAGTGAATGTTTATAATTTAGGGGTAGAAAATTTCTGATGTGCAGTTTGTATTGGTAAAGCTACTGGTTTATCTTGATCTGAACTTCCATGTAATCTGTGATGAGCTGTGCAGCGTGAGCTACAATAATGGTGTAAAACACCAGCAGCAATTGTAACATTGGATCTTCTGTTTATTCCCTCAGCGTTTGACCAAGCACAGTAAATTTGTGCGCGACATGATCCGTGAGGTGTGTGGCTTCGCCCCCTACGAACGACGTGCTATGGAGTTGCTGAAGGTGTCCAAAGACAAGCGTGCCCTCAAGTTTATTAAGAAAAGGGTGAGTCAGTTGGTTGTCACTCTGCAAAAAGCTAATCTGTTTTACAGGAATTCACAAACTTGTAACACAACCAAATCATGTTACTCATTGATATATGAATATAAAATACATGTTTGTACACACTTCTTAAGGACGGACAGCCAAATTCCCTATTTTGAAATTTTTCCTTCTGGCCCATCAACTTAACTCAGGGATGACTTGTAATTAATCAGTTGAGAATGGGGGAAACGTGCAGAACAGCGTTTCCTCATCTTAGTTTAACTATGCTGTTAGTTTCTGCAGTTTTTCATTTAGATTTATCGATTAATGTGCATGTTAATAAGATGCTATTTTATACAAGAAAACCCCTTATGGTAGAATGATAAACTAGATATTGCCACCACAGTAACTTGGTTTATTGTCGCTTTAAATATGGGGGGTGTACGTGTGTGTGTTCCAACAGGAGTTAAATGCAGAGTTGTCTAAGCTGAAGCTGTTGAATTGATGGCCAGTGCAGTGTGTGCGCGCAAGTGTAATGATCTTTACAGTGTTGACAAGGTTGTGGGGGCCATTTTATCACTGAATTGTGCTCGTTTTCCCCCCTTGCTCATTAATTCTTGTGACAATGAGTTTATTCCATTGATAGTTTTGGAACCAAAACACTGGTTTAAACCTAAAAATCTGTATTACACCTTTTAAATTGGCCTTGTTTTCTCCACCACTCTGTTCTCTTACAGCTACTCAATGAGATGGATCTATAAAGCTGAAATGCAAATAACGTTGCTCTGATTTTTCTTTTTAATATTTCTGATTGGGTTGCTGTAAGTGTAAAATCTGCCCGTGGTTATTATTTAAGCTTTATTATATTAAATAGCTGCAGGATTAAAAATACACAATAGATTTGGTCTATTTAGGCATTATTGTATGTTAATGAACTCTTATATTAGACCTGTGTTCGTCTGCTTTGTTTTTACACAGGTGGGAACTCACATCCGCGCCAAGAGAAAGAGGGAGGAGCTTAGCACCATTCTGGCTGCAATGAGAAAGGCTGCTGCCAAGAAGGAGTAACTTGTATTATTGGACAAATAAATTTGTATTTCAAAATCTACCTTTTTTGACAATACTTTGATTTGTGAATTAAGCGTCTTAGGAACCTGCACTGCATTTAGTCAACTTTCTCATTTTAGGGTAAACGAGTCATTGGTCTTATGAGCACATTGTCCAAGCTCAGTATTTTCTGACACATCCCACACACTGAACCTTTTGGACAATCTTTTGGTCACTCACAGCCTTCTCGCAACTACAGCATTGGGAAGAACCATTATCCAGAACAGCGTATGAGCTGTAGAGAACAAGTACACAATAAGATTAAGCTATGTGAACTATATTAATTTCAAAGGCAAAAGAGGAAAGGTGTAAGAAAAAAAGAATGGGGGGATTGACATGTTAGTTGTGAAGTCTCACCCCCCAAATCACAGAACTTAATGTGATTGGCTGAAT
Source organism: Lepidarchus adonis (assembly GCA_037576955.1). Taxonomy (NCBI): domain Eukaryota; kingdom Metazoa; phylum Chordata; class Actinopteri; order Characiformes; family Lepidarchidae; genus Lepidarchus; species Lepidarchus adonis. The sequence goes on from JBBIGC010000039.1 coordinate 7,596,145, forward strand.
TAAAGGCTGCGTAGCAGCAAAATCATGATCCCAGTGTCTTCAGGTAAATCTGGGATCTCTGTCCTCAGTGTTCAGCTGACAGACACGTCAGTGCACCGGCATCACCTCCATAGTGTGAAGTTAAAGTCCATGTCAGTAAGAGCTGTTGGAGAAACTTGTTTGGCTTCTTCATGCCAGTGCAAACTTCCCAGGTACACTTAGTCAGCTGGCTTGGTTAGTACAGGTGATGTTCTTCATTGCCCCTGGAACACAATCTTGTAGATCTCCTCGTAATGTTGAACAAAGTGCACCGCCAGGCCTTCTGTGATGTATTCAGCCAGATCTGAGAAGTCTTTCTTGTTTTCAGCAGGGAGGATAATGCAGTCTACTCCAGCTCTCTTTGCCTGTGGAGAAACGTGATGGTCAGAATGCAAAAATGGAACAAAAGGTTAATTAAATATTGTAATTGCACAAGCTTACATCCCATTACAGTTTGTCAGGAGGAACAGCTTATGAAAAGTGTGATCTGAATGGCTGTGATGAGAAAGGTTGGAATGACTTGATAACAAAAACGTGCCCCCTTCCCCCCCCTTTTTTATTTTTTAAGGGAGATCAATTGATTTGTTCAATCCAACTGGAAAAACACTAAGAATTAAAAAACAGTATTCCAAAGCTTGACAACTAAATTGATACTCTATAATAACTTGTACACAAATCTAAAGATACATTGATTAATTCTGTAATAGAAAATGTACATAAACATTTTAAGATGTTCAAAATATGGAAACGACACACACTGCTAGCTTGTCCCTGTTATCTCACCAGGCTGCAGAACAGATTTCCTTCCATGTTGTTTATTTCATTTAGACGCCGACCTCATATCCGGTGTTTGCCTTTCTCCATCTATATATCGCCAAACTTGGGTCTGTGTTGGCGCTGTAGCCTAGAACGTGTTCAGTCGTGCTAATTCTATAGGTCTGCTGCTGTTCTCATTATCTCATGCATGTAATGAAGTTAATGAGTTAATTAACAGTTGGCGTCATGTGGCAAAATGAACCAGCAGAGGGCGAACTAACAGGGTTTGTAGGACGACCATAACTGCAGCCCTACACCAATCTGGGCTTCACGGCAGACTGGTAAGACAGAAACCAAACCACATGGAAAAGCATCTGAAGGACTGAGACTGAGAAACATTCTGTGATGAAACCAAGACTGAATTGATTGGCCTCAATTCTACACATGTCTGGAAGGAACCAGTGGGGAGCTGCAGTCATGGTACCATCTCCAATCACACACACTTCCCACACTCAGGTTGGGAATCGGACAACCACTCTTGCGCGTGCACACACTCCTATGGGCAATTTAAAGTAGCCATTCAACCTAAACCACAAGTCTTTGGACAATGGGAGGAAACCAACACAAACACAAGGAGAGCTTGTACACACACAGAACCCAGGACCTTCTTTCTGTGGGACGACCGTGCTAACCACTATTTTAGTTTGGTATTTTTAATAAATGTACAAAATTGACTTCAATATGGTGGAGAGAGTGTAGATGAACGGTATGAGTACTTTCTCAACACACTATACACACATGCACACTAGAGCATGCATCAAATGATGCAATTGTAAAAGTATTTGTTTAAAAAGTATTGTATTTATTATGTTAATTAAAAGTAGGATCCATTACGCTGGATCGTTTGCTTTTTCCCTGTACATGGGGATTTGTTTCCGTAGCCATGACAACGTTTAAGACAAAGCATCATGGGAGACGAATGAAAGAAATAGTTATGGGGAGAATTCAAAACAACAGAATATGAAGGAAAGTTTACTTGTTAGTTTGTTTAAAGAGATGATCATTATAATCACTTAGCAGCAGCTGTTTCAGCCCAACATTAACACTCCAGTCGGGTTCGGGCAGAAACATAAATGCAGGTCGGGTTCAGACAGAAAAAAAGGGCCCGATCAGCACTAATGCACACACACACACTCTATACTAGAAACTGCTTTTCATACTAAGCCCTGAAACTCACCGCGATGGTCTTTTCCTTGATGCCTCCAACAGGCAGAATCTTGCCGGTCAGGGACACTTCTCCGGTCATGGCCACATTCTGCCGCACTGGTTTGTTTGTGGCCAAGGACAGCAGGGCCGTCACTATGGTACAGCCTGCACTCGGCCCATCTTTAGGAGTCGCACCCTAAACACGGTCATAACGTTGAGACATGAAACTTAATTACACAGTTGATTAATGCCAATCTCCGTACCAGCCAATGCCAACGCTGTGAACGCCAGCTCTAACAACTTTGTTGGGCTCCTTACCTCTGGCACATGCAGGTGTAGGTGTGATCCCACCAGGACATCGTTTTCTGGCTTCTCCTTCATGAAGAAAGAGCGGGCGAATGTGTAGGCGATCTTGGCGCTTTCCTTCATCACGTCGCCCAGCTGCCCTGTGACCTCTAGTGAGCCTTCAGCGGGTCCGTCTTTTCCCTGGGACGTCCTCGGCCGCCTCAGCGACGTCTCTATGAACAGTGTGGAGCCACCTGAGGAGATAGGACTGGGATTAACTAAAGCTGGAAGATCTACACAGGTTTACCTTCACCATTACACCACTGTGCCGTCTTTCAATTTCAGCAGCACTGACACATAAAACGAATAAAACGAAACCTTCCTTTCTGTACGTGTGGTTTCTGTTGTTAGCAATGTGCTATCGTCTCTATTTAAGAGACTATGTCTGGTTTTTGAGAGCACCAGGTCCTCAACATCTTGTTCAGTAAGTTTTCTTGACTGGGACACTACAAACTTTAAGTCACGCAATCGTGCAATAAAGATTTAATCTGGTCTGTAACCGTGACTACAGGAAGTAGGGGTGCGTCAATCAGAAGGTTGGTCATCAGCCAAAATGTATTTTTCCAAAGAATGAATATATTTACTGAAGAAAAGTCAATTGGAAACAATAACATAACAATGACAATAACAGTAAATAATGACAGCAACATTTCTCAATGTAGCAATTTATGCCTATTTTTAATTATAAAAAATTTAAATATGATAAAAAATGAATTTGATTATATATTCTATATAGGCACATTGGTTAGCGCTGTTGCTTTACAGCAAGAAGGTCATGGGTTCGATCCCTGGACCACATGTCTCCCTGTGTTTGTGTGGGTTTCCTCCGGGTTCTCAGGTTTCCTCTCACTGTCCAATGGCTTGTGGTTTAGATCGACTGGCTACTCTAAATTGCAAATAGGTGTGAGTGTGTGTGAATAGTTGTTGGCCTCCCATCCAGGGTAAACCCTGCCCTGGCCCATAGTCAGTTGGGATCGGCTCCAGGTTCCCCATGACCCAAAATCGGTAAGCGGTTTGGACAGTGTATATATTCATATGTATATATTTCAGTTCTTCTTATATTATTATATTTGTATATACAAAATCTTGACTCGCTGCGTACTTGACTTACGGAAATTTTTGGTTACGACGCCGCCCCAAACCCCGTTTTTTTGTGCTTGTTTTTTATGGGGTGAAAGTGAATCTACCTTTAATAAAACCATCAGAAAAGTGCAACACAGAGCCTCAGGTGGGTGAATGTCTCCCTCTGGTGGACTGCCCGTTTATTGTCGTCTCCTTATATCCTCTTACCCATTGCTGTCCATGCCAGTCCCATGACCACCCCCGGCGGTGTGACATCATACATCCGGTCCACTGTGAAGAGGGGTTTCCCAACGTAGTCCTGCAGATTTTCAGCTGTTACATTGACGGAAGTCTCCTCACCGTTAACAATGCGGAATGCTGCTTTCCTGAACACCTGCCAATCACAAGCGTTTATGCAAAGGACAATGAATTGTTAGACCATTACAGGGAAATACAGTCTTATGCAAAAGTTTGAGCACCCCCTGATAAATAACAGATTTTGGTGATTTTGTAATTTAAAAGATGTTAACACTAATGTCTCTCTAGGACATTAAAAAAATATACAATATTATAAGCAAACGTTGATACGTAGTTACTTTTTAAGCCATAAATTGAACAAAAATTAACAAATAAAAAGTTTAGCAAAAACAAAAAAGCTTCGTAAAGCCACTTTGTGCCAACGTCAGTTGTAAAATGCGATATACTAATAAAATTTAATTGAAAATTTGAACTTTTTTTGATGAATTGCAATTAACTACATTAAATCATGAGATTAATCACAATTAATATTTGAATCGTTTGACAGCCCTATTAGAAAGAGACCAAACAATAGGCCTGAAACAATAAGTACAGCTGGCTGAGAGATGCTGCATACTCCTCCCTGCTAGGTCACGATATTCACAGATAAAAATATTACTCATAACTACAGGTTATGCATTGACATCACTTTCCTACAGAAAAACAAGATTTACTGAGTTGCAACATGGACAAAACAAACTTAATTTTCAATTAAATTCAGTTTTATTATTATAGCACGTTTTAGAACTGACGTTGTCACAAAGTGGCTTTACGAAGTTCGGGTCCGAGCCCCTAATGAGCAAAGGAGGCAAAGAAAAACCCATCCGCCCGTCCCATCAACAACAGATAGTAATACATTTTATGCCATATAACAATGTTAAGGTGAAATTTGATGGTGGATAAATTGTTTTATACTACGTGTACTGAGGACGTTAAAAATTCAATTCACGGCTTAAAAAGTAACTACGCATCAACGTTTGCTTAAAATATTGTATATTTTTTCCATGTCCTAGAGAGACTGTGTTAACATCGTTTCAATTACAAAATCACCAAACTGTGAGGTCACCCCTGGACTGGTCTCACCTTCTCCACTTGTTTCTGAAGGTTCCTGACCCCACTCTCCCTGCAGTACTGTCGGATGAGAACGCTCAGTGCCTCGGAGGAGATCTTCGTCTTCTGCTCGTCTAAACCACACAGCGTCCGCAACTGAGGCACCAGGTATCTCTGTAGACCCAACCAGGAGATTAATAACCAATCAGAATACAAGAAACTACAGCAATTGTTGCAATATTTGAGGAAAATTAAATTTTGTGTCCACATACAAAGTATAACCATCATGTAATACAGTTAATTAATTAAAAGCAATATTAAATATTAAAATATTAATGCAGTAAGTGAGGCATAATAACATGATACCTCCGCAATGGCCAGTTTCTCCTGAGCTACATAACCAGACACATTGATCATTTCCATTCGGTCTCTTAAAGGTTCTGGAATGGTGTCAATCACATTTGCAGTACAAATGAACAGAACCTACACAGAAACAAAATGAAATTAAGTATAAACCCAAACAATTGAGGTAAATTTGTTCACATTAATGCAGCTAATGTACCTTGGACAAGTCTACAGGCACATCTAAGTAGTGGTCCAGGAAATGTGCATTCTGCTCCGGGTCCAAAAGCTCCAGGAGGGCGGAAGATGGATCACCTTGATAACCCCTGCCTATTTTGTCTACCTGTTCACATAAGGAAAAAATATATATAACCACCATAATATTGCCAAATAATTATTAACATTCTAATAATATTTAATCAATAAAATAATAGAAAAAAAATTCACAAAATATATGCACAATTGAATGGTTAAGATTCACAGTGGCTTCAGAAAATATTCATTTTCCATGTAAAATATTATTTTTTTCAATTTAATGTTACAACCTGAGACAGCAATTGTTTTAATTATTTTTTTCCCCATTAATCTAAACCCATTTCCCCATAAGGACAAAGTCCAAACAGAATTTTAGCTGATTTTGTACATAATTAAAGAGAAAAAAATAAAATATAAATATTTTGTGTTATTTACTATGTATGTAAATATATATTTCATAAGAATTCAGACCATTTAACTAGTAGTTAGTTGAAGCATATGAAGCAATTATAGCCTCAAATCTCAAAAAGGGTAAAATCAGCCGCTCTAGGACGTTCACAGAGTTGTCCCTAAGTCAAGGCTGCGTTGGAGGTGAACCTTCAGCCCAGTCTGAGGTCCTGAGTAATGTGGAACACGAATGACGCTGCCACCACCATGCTTCACTGTTGTGATGACATTGTGCAGATGATTGAAAGTGGTTTCCTCCAGGCACAGCTTTTAAAACTGAGGTCAAACAGTTCAATCTTGGTTTCATCAGACCAGAGAATCTTATTCTTCACAGTCATTCAAGTGCTTTTTAGGTGAAGTGATGCGTCCATCTTGCCACCCTAGATTGGGCATGTGACCAGCTCTTGGAAGAGACCTGGTTGTGCCAAACTTCTTCCATTTGAGAGTTATGGAGGCCACTGTGCTCTTGTGAACCTTCAGTGCATTTTTATGTAGATCTGTGCTTTGTAATAATCCTGTCTCTGAACTTTTCGGGCAGTTACTTTGACTCCAAGCCTTGTTTTTGGCTCTGATATGCATTGGCAGATACGACACCTTCTATGGAGAGGTGTAGAAACATCTCAGCAGTGATCAAGAGAAATGGGTGACAAAGGGTGTGAATACTTATTTTTAATACATGTACAACATTTTCTAAAATTCTTTGGGATTATAGGGAACTGAATGTAGATTAATGAGAAAAATAAATATATTAAGCAATTAACAAAATCGCAATTATGAAAAGGGTTTGAATACTTTTGGAATACTTCAAAAACAAAGAAATCAGAGTGTTTCTGTATAAAATGTTTTAAAGACAATTACAGAAATCAGATTTCAGAAGTTCCACACAGATTGTTATCATATTGAATTATTATCATTATTATTATCATATTATTATTATTATTTTATCCATTTATAGTGGATGGGGTACAAGCTGGGCCTTCTAAAGCAAAATGAGACACAAGTCTTAGACTCTATTTTACCATCATAACACATAAAAACTCAGAAGACACACGTGGTGAATAGTATAGTCTAATACGGTTTTGGATCGTAAATAAAAGTGTTATTTTTGTGTTCTAGACATCAAGATCCCTGGTTCCATTGACCACCACTTTTTAAAAAGTCAGTACGTTTCACCCTCTCACTGATTAATAATAATTATAAAATATTTCTGGGAACCCTGTGGAATTCCCCCATCAACACACCTCATCTATGAGAACCAGCGGGTTCTCCGTCTTTGTCTTCTTCAAACACTGAATGATTTTTCCAGGCATGGCTCCGACATACGTCCTCCTGTAAAACACGAAATCCATGTTAAGAGATCACATAACTATTATTATTTATAATATTTTTAATGGTGAAGTTCATAATTACCAACCTGTGTCCTTTAATTTCAGCTACATCGGTCATGCCGCCCACGCTGAAGCGGAAATACTCTCGGTTAAGAGCTTTGGCAATAGAGCGGGCAATGCTGGTCTTCCCCACGCCTGGTGGTCCATAGAAACACAAGATCTTTCCCTGTGTGCTTCCTCTCAGCTGACTCACCGCTATAAACTCCTGCGTGGAAGATTAAAGAAGAACTTACTACAGCAAAGCTGAGCAGATACAAAGAACCCAGATACAATGGAAAAGAGCTTACGAGAATGCGTTTCTTCACATCATCCATTCCATAGTGATCTTCCTCCAGTACCTCCTTGGCTCTAACTAGTTCCAGGTTCTCCACACTGTTGGTGCCCCAGGGCATGGAGGTCAGCCAGTCTAAGTAGTTTCTTGTAACGCTAATGGGGTTGGAAAAGGATAGTAACAGAAAGTAAACGATTGGGGGTGTAATTTGGGGGTGGCTGATTGACAGGGAGTGGTGGTAGCTGCTCATAGGGTTTCAGCGATAGGGGAGCCACTCTCGCGCTCCCCCGGTTGAGGAGGCGCTCCCCCGAAAGGAAAGGAGGTGTGGGGAGGCAGTGTGAACATCCCTGGCATGAATATACTTAATCCCAGCGGGGGTTCGGCCTAGGGTCGATACAGCAAAATATTGTAACCTACTTTTAGACAATACACACACTGACACAGGCACTGCTATATCAACACTGGCATTTTAAGAACTTTTTTAGCAATCTGTCCAATGGTGTAACATTGCAGCTGAACGGCGACAGCAAATAACGCAGTCTGAATGTAGAAACATCCAACAAGCGAGACCAGAACTTAAATAAAACTTCAATTAAAAAATCTTCAGTGTGCGTATGTATACAGTAAGTCATATAAACATCATGGCGAACAACGCAGCTAAAAACGGAGGATGTGTCGATGGTTTTTCAGGTTCTTGAACAAATATATTTGCAGCCGCTGTAAAAAATTAGATCCGAAAACAAAAGAAAGTTAGAAAATTTTCACTTTGGTTGTAGACGCCATCATTATTTTCGTGGAACTGTTGCTTCACAGATGAACAATGGATACAGAACTTTAGTTTGTCACACAGTACTGTTATTCATCTGTCGCCAATGGCAACCGGAACTGACACAAGCTACCGTACGGATGTACCTCTCCATAAGAGGATTGCCATGGAAACTCACTACTGACTTTAGTCTACAGATGTTTTCCACATCTGTTTGGTGTAGGACAGTTCAGCTGTGTAGAATACATGTCGTTTTTAGGCTTTATATTTAAAATGTATTGGATACAGGTGGAATGCACCAGCACTGATTGCCCCTCTCCACCACTCCCTCCGCCTGACGCCAGCACCACCTTCCCCAGTGAAGGTACCTAGTGTTTCAGCTCTGTTTAGTTCTGAGAACAGTAAAGTGTAAAATGCAATTTAAAGCTGAAAATCAGAAACATGTCCTGTTACATACCGAGGTGAGATGGTGAGAAATTACATGTTTAGTATTTTATTTTAAGATGCTCTGTGCCTTAGACAGTAGAGCAGCGAGTCTACACATGTCCACGCAACTTACTTGAACTCTGAGGAATGATTGTCAAGGAGGCTCAGCTTGTTCAGCTCCTCGTTAATGACCTCCATGATATGTTCGGGCACCGTGCGCTCCTTTAGCCTTTCACGGAATTTCTCCTCAATGGCGTCCTTGTCCTCCTTCTCTAACCCCAGCTCCTTTTTAATGATCTTAAGCTGCTCCTGAAGGAGGTACTTCCTGTGGGTCTGCTTGATCTTCTCCTCCACCTAGAGAGGAGGGACATGCTGGTAAATCAATCACACAAATACCCCAGAATAGGAGCGTTTAAAAAATCCGTTTTATTTTGTATCCAAATGCAAATGGGGTTTGACAGAGTTCAAGCTTGAAGCTAATCTGATCTAGATAACGATTTCCATGGACATGTTAGCACTTGTTACTACAGAAAAATTAACATTTATAAAGTAGCAGCAGTAACGTTCAGCTGGAAAAAAGCAAAAACAAACAATATCTAAAATAAGATACAACAAATATTATGAACAATCTTTTTTTAGATACAAAAACTAAATAAATAGAGGTTAATGGATTGTTGTAATTGACAGGAACACCTGCCTTTAGAAGGGGGAGGGGCTGTGAAACAGTTTAGCAAATTATCTTCCTTAATTAAATGCAGTTGGGCTCAACTGTGATACTAACAACTTACCAAAGAACCAGTGGGTTCCTGTCATGTGGTCAGGAATTCAACTTCAATACATATAAATATACCCGTGTATGATTTTTCTAAATCTCCTTCGTGGTGGGGCTTGAATATGTCAGTTTTTCATGTTATATGTCATATAAAATCATGTTATGTAATAAGAGTTTGTGTTTTTTACCATACAGGTAAGTGTTTCTAATAAAGTATCCACTTATGTGGCCCCAGTACAAGCCATAAAATACAGAATATTAAGATATTACATGGTCGATTATTGCTTTTTCCATTTTAATCAGTGACTAATGGCTCAGTAGAAATTATTCAGAAACATATAAATAAAAGTTTTAGAACATGCCATTATTCCAGTGTTTACTTGAAATATAAGCAGTTCTGTTACAATGAATAACCTTAAATATTAAAGTTAAAAAAAGTCACCAAAGTCACAAAAATAAATAAATATATATTAACAAAAATGTATATTTAATTGATTTTTTTTTAGGAATTAAGGACCTGCTTTTTACAGCTTTCCTGAAGAATATGAAATAAACGAAGCCCTAAAACTTAATAAAAATAATTCCTTGAGGTGCAGTAGGTTTGTCCAGTTCATCCCAAAGCAGCTGATGGAGCTGAAGTCTGTAACTGAGCTGCTACTGAATCTACTGTCGAGTTCTTTTCTTCTAATGTTCTGTTCATTCTCTCACTTGGTGTTTTGGATCATTGTCCTGCATCAGAACCAAAGTTCTTTTCAGCTTGAGGTCAGATGATGGACATTCTCCTTCAGGAGTTTTTGGTAGAGAGCAGAATTCATGGTTCCATTTATCACTGCAAGTCTTGCAGGTCCTGAGGCAGCAAAACAGCCCCAGACCTTCACACTACCACCACCATGTTTTACTGTTGGTATAATGTTCTTCTTCTGAAATGCAGTATTACTTCCACACCAGATGTAATGAGACACACACTCTCCAAAAAGTTCAACTTTCGTCTTGTTAGTCCACAGAGTATTTTCCTAAAAATATTCTTTGGATGTTGTTAGGGGTCTTTTGTGACCTCTGGGATGAGTAATGGCTGCTCTTGGGGTAATTTTGGTTGGTCGGCCACTCCTGGGAAGATTCACCACTGTTCCATGTTTTCGCCATTTGTGGATAATGTCTCTCACTGTGGTTCTCTGGATCCCAAAGCTTTAGAAATGACTTTATAACATTTTCCAGACTGATAGATCTCAATTACTTTCTTTCTCATTTGTTTCTGAATTTCTTTGGATCTCAGCATGATGTCTAGCTTTTGAGGATCGTTTGGTCGACTTCACTTTGACAGGCAGATCTTATTTAAGTGATTTCCTGACTGAGAACAGGTGTGGTAGTAATCAGGAGTGGGTGTGTCTACAGATATTGAACTAGTGATGAACCACTTATGTTTTAACAGGAGGACAATCACTTTGTCATGTAGATGAACATTTTTCTTCCTTAATAATAAAATCCTTCACTTAAAAACGCATTTTGTTTACTTGTTTTGTCTTTGATTAATATTTAAATTTATTTGATGATCTGAAACATTTAAGTTTTAAACTTTACACTTTTTCACACCACTGTATATCTAAACCAAAGCTGTAAGTCTGCATTCAGCAGCAAAACTCAGGAGCAAAGCTGTATGAAGAAATCCGACTTAACACAGCTTTCCAAAAGTCCTGTGTCTTGTGACGGGGCAGGGGGTGTAAATACCTCTCGTCCAAGTCGCTGCTGCAGTTTACTCAGCTCATACTCTTTCTTCAGCAGCGAGAGGGCCTTGTATAGTCGCTTGGGAATCTGAAAATATATATGTCAATATATATATATATATATATGTCAAACATCTTCCTCAGGCTGGATTAAAGCTGGATGACATCAGTGGTGTGTAATCTTACATTGGTTTCCTCTAAAACGTCCTGTAACTCATGGGACTCTGCACCGGTCAGAGCGGCACCCATGTCACTCAAGTAGATTGGGTTGTCCACTACTCTCTGTCCAGCCTGCATCATCTGTAGAACAGATTCCCTGTATATCACACACACACACACACACACACACACACACACACACACACACCCCAACATATGAATACATTTGTGTCGCTAGGTTACTGTCCAAATACTCTCTACTGCACTTTGGATGTATGCGTACACAGTAGGGATTAACGATGTGGACAAAAATATCAATATTGCAATGTTTGTAATATATTGTAATATATTAATATGCTTATATCACATTTCTCTAGTTAGAAAATATGTATATGTACAGTGAGGCAAAAAAAGTATTTGTCCCACTTAAAAAGATAAGAGAGTCTGTAATGTTCATCATAGGTTCACTTCAATGTAAAAATAAAAATTCCACAAAACCACAATGAATGATTTTTAAATATGAAAATAAGTCACATGTGATTTTATTTATAAGTACGAGTGCAGATTATTTTTTTTCTTCAGTTTTTTCACATCACAGTACAACTAAGTTTACTTAAGCGAGACTAATGATGCGCTCCAAAACAAAGCATGAAGTATGACGGTGCTTTTTAAGTACTGATGATATTACAATCTGCTCAAAAAATCGTATCGTGACCAAAATTGACCACAAAAACAATTAATATCTTTACTGCTCTCTGATTGGAGGCATGTTTGCATATTGCAGCCTTCTATGATATCAATACTGCATTACAATAACAATGTAGATGATATATCGTGCAGCCCTAGTATCTACCTACATCATTTTTGATTTTGAGTTTATTTGTTACTGTGCACTGTTCAGGATTGAGAGATAACATTAGTGGTTTTTTTTCTTTATGAATCTGACTATTATAACTCTCTTAAGTGGTGGAGTTTTGATTACTGTATCCAAAAATGTATTTTAGATTGTTGAAACACTTGAAATATGTTTGTTGATATGCGTTGAGAGTTACTCCTGCAGCGGTAGGTGTTTCTAATAAAGTGGCCAATAAGTGAAAAGACATTGGAGGGATTTATGTGGCCCTAGTATACAGTAATAAGTCCAAATATACAGAATAATATGCTATTACATGGTAATAAATAATTGCGTTTTCCATTTAAATCAATGATTAATGGGTCAATAAAAATGATCACAAATATTTCATAAATAATGAAACATTTAACCATCAACATACCCAACTGCAGACCAAGGTACAGCTCATTAAACCAGTTTTCGAAGTGTGAACTGCACCAAACCACACAAAATGACTTTGTACATGAACATGATGATGCAGATTTTTATTTAAAAAAGGAAAAAATGATCAGAATTCAATTGTGAATGTTTTTCCTTTTCCAATACATGAATGTTTTAGAGATATTAAGGTTTCTTATGACAGAAATGCAACTGAAATCACTATACGGAGGAGTCTGAGGTCTGGGTTTTCCTTTGTCTATGTGTATGATTAGATTGTGATTGGTTTGATTGATTATTGATATGATACCTGTAGAGAGGGTTCAACGCAATGATGTCACGGATGGTCTTCACGATCTCTGCGGTCAGGGCCTGGATGAAGATAAAGAGCTGGTTATACCGACGCTAACCTCCTCCACGGCGAATACAGCACCGTCCAGCACAGTACCTTGACCTCCTCCGTGATCTGGAACTCCTCATGCATGACATTGTCCACCTCCACCAAGAGGATCTCATTAGTGCTGGGAAGAGGAAGAGCCTCCACCACGAACCGAGTGTCCTGCACTCTCTCCGCCATCGCTTCGGCCAAAGAGGCGGAGTCCTTGCGGTTCCGCTTCGACTTCCGCTGGGGCGTCCTGGACTCTTCCTCCGACTCCACGGGTTCATCCGCATCAATGTCCAGCTGCTTGTTTATCCGAATCCTACACAAACCAGAAATATTAAAATATAATTCCTTTTTTATGGCTTATTATCAGATTCAGGTTTATTTTCACAAATTTTTTATTAGTCAAAAATAGTTTTTTGAATGATATAAGCAACAAAAGCATTCTTTGCTAGAGTAAACAATGATCAGTTTTTGAGATAAACTGCTTTAATATTTTTTGTTATGTTGTGAGAAATAGAGGTAAGGTCCTGGGTTCGACCCATAGGTGCCTTTCTGTGTGGATGATATTTATCTATATTTTAATCATATGAAACTATATGATTTTTATCAATATGCTGATACATTTTGGGCATAATATATAATCATCAGTACTTGAACTAACAGTAAACATTTTGTACTGTGGTATGAAAAACACTGAATAAAAATAATTTGTACTCATACTTTTAAATAAAAATATACTGTGGCAAGAAAAAGTATGCAAATCTTTTGGAATTTCATGGTTTTCTCCATTAATTTGTCAGAAAATTTTATCTGATCTTCATCTAACAAACATAATACCGTATATCTTCTAATAATAGCTCATCTCTTATTGACGCCCATTTCCAATAAATGCTGGTTTTGAAGATGCGGCAACAAATAGACGCTAATCTCCAACATCCCCCCCTCCCCAACTTTCACAGGCACACGCCTCCGAGCTTTCACTTTCTACCTCCGTGTTTTAACAGAATTTATTCCTAAAAGGTGTGAAACAGTTTAAAACAAGCCTCTGATTTCTGAAGACAGTTATATGAGTAACGTGTGTAATTACTCATTTCTGTCGCGATATCTGAGGATTATTGA